>RJWM01004212.1:0-104175 GCA_004363535.1 Dasyprocta punctata | reverse complement strand
TAGTCCCAACTGGGACCTGTCTCTTCCTCCTGCTCCCCTAGGCCCAGCTCTTTGTGTCTTTAGTATGCTGGGGAGCTGGCCCCCAGTGTCACAGATTTTCATCTTTCCTTGCAGCAAATGCCCAGAAAGGACCAGTTGAGAGAGGACTTGCAGAGATTGGAAACTCCTGTGGGCTCAGGCGTCAGTTAGCAGGAAGGAGTAGTGGGAGAGGAAGTTGACCCTGGAAACTGAGGAATGGAGAACGGTCGGATGTTGTGGGTTACTTCTGCTCCCAGCATTCATGGACGGTGTCCTGTGTGTGTTTGGATTTGGGGTCCCTGTGCTCATTAGAGAAGAAGCCGGAAGTGAGGCAGCAGTGGGGCAGATATGAAAGTGGTTGGACCCCAAGTTCTTGCTGATCAAGTGTGGCTCATCCATGCTGTAGCCTGGGTTGGGGGGTGATCGGGCCTAGTAACAAATATGACCCAGTTGTGCCCGGGACTCAGGGTGGCAGCAGTTCTGGCCTTGGGGCACCAGCCACCAAGTGCTGGTGCAAGACAATGCTGCTGCCTGAGGGGTGGGTGAAGCCTGCACTTGCCAGAATCCACTTCCCCCAATGTCACTTCCTTGGCTTTCCAAGGAAGTCATCGCAGCACTGTTATTTGCAGGTCACACAGGGCGGCTACACTGGCAGCCAGACAGCTATGCCAGCATTTGGGGATCCATCCAGGGGATGACGCAGGGGACATGGGGTGGGGACCCACAGGGGACAGATTTCCCAGAAATCATTCAGATTGAAATGTTAACAATTTGGTGTCTCCTAGAGATGCACCAGCAGATGGGATTTGCTGTCCTTTCCTGCCTGCCCCCAGGAGAAGTCTCTCTCTGTTTCTCAGGGTCCCCCTCAATCTGGGATGAAGAGGAAATAACATAGACTATATTGAGCATTCCTGCACCATGCTGGCTGGATCTTGGACCTCCCTCTGTCTTTTTCCCCTCATCTGGCAAATGGGTACAGTGTCCTCTTCGAGCACTCTCAGACATCCCTCTGAGGGTGAAGTGAGATGGTGCATTTTTAAAATTCATACCCTGCTTCATCCCACAATGCATTTGACGCAGCTTCTAAAAATACCTGTGATATAAAGAGATAAAAATAAATACTATGTGAAATCACTTCACAATTGTACTCCAAGCACGTTTCCTTATTGTCACTTTCAGCGGTGTAGAAGTGATGATAGGTGTATTCCCAAGCTCATTTTCAGTTTCACCTTGACCATTGGGGCCTTTATTGAAAGCAGGCCTGGTGTGGGAGGCTCCGACCCTCACGCTGGCCATCTGCAGCTGACTAGGGCTGGTTATTGCTGAAGGGTCTGGGTGGCTCTGGGGGAATCAGCCTGACTCTTCAACTGCTCTGGACAGAGGCGCTGCTGGCTTTTTTGTTACCAGCAACACCGGTCTCTGCTGTCCCTCTTGTCTCTGCCTGGCCTGGGGTTAATGACCAAGTTCCTCCTATAGGTGCTCACGAGAAGAACCTGGAAGTAGAAGCCACACATGAGGCCCATCTTGACTTGAGAAAGCTGACCAATTCCTTCTTATTTCAATTCTTGGTCCCTAAAGTGGACAGCAAGACCCCTCCTCTCCCTGTCTCGGAGCAGTGCTCAGAGGATGCAATGAGACAGTACTCTGACAGCAAAAACAGCCATGCAAATGCGAGAAATCATCACTGTCATTCAGTGCTCTACAAAGTGATTTCAAAAATAACAAAGCCATTAGGATTTAGAAGCAGCGATGACCAAGAGGGTTTGCCTTGAACACTCCGCCAGAGCTTTCCGAGGGTCTGTGTGTAACTGGGAACCCAGGTCACAAAGATGAACCCTTTCTGCAGAGATTGGAACGCCTGTCAACTTCAGAGCCTGTGTGAAGCATGGAACACGTGCCCAGCCCCGAGGTGGCACTGTAGAGTGAGAGGCTGTTATGGGCTGAGTTGCGTACCCCAAATTCATGTACAGAAGTCTTAACCCCAGATCCTCAGGATGTGATGACTGTATGAAGAGAAGGTCTTTAAAGATGTGATTAAATTAAAACGAGGCCGTTAGGGTGGACCTTAATTCAACGTGATGGGTGTCCTAGAAGAAGAGGAAATTTGGACACATGAAAAGACAACAGAAATGTGCAGGCATAGAGAAAAGACCATGTGACAACACAACGAGGAGGTGGCTTCTGTAAGCCTAGGAGAGAGGCCTCAGGAAAAACCAGTCCCATCCGAAGCTTGATCTTGGACTTCCAAAACTCAGATTGTGAGGAAATAAATTTCTGTGGTTTAAACTGCTGTTTGTGGTATTTCGTTATGCCAGCCCAAGCTGATACAAGCGCATCCAGGAAGGTGTGAGCTAGTCCCTTGCTCCTTTAATAACTACATACGAAGCCTGGCGTGGTGGCGCACGCCTTTAATCCCAGCACTCGGAAGGCTGAGGTAGGAGGAGCGTTGTGAGTTCCAGGCCGGCTTGGGCTACAACGCGAGCGCAAGGCTGGCCTGAGCTACATAGTGCGACCCTGCCTCAAAAAACCAGGGCCGGGAGTTTGGCTCAGTGGCTCAAGCGCCTGTTGCGAGGTTGTGAGTTCAATTCCCGGTGCCGCAAAAAAAAAAACAAAAAAACAAAAAAAAACAAAAAACAAAAAATAAAAAACTAGGGCCGGGAGTTTGGCTCAGTGACTTAAGCGCCTGTCTGACAGGCGTGAGGTTGTGAGTTCAATCCCTGGTGCCGCAAGAAAACAAAAGAAAAACAAAAACAAAAAACAAAAAATAACTACATATGAGCTATGCACTATGTTTGGTATAGGAATTTCCAGAATGAACAAGGAAGATAGAGTTTCTGTTTTCAGGAAGTTTAAAATCCACTGGGAACAGCTGCCTTTGGGTTGGGCACATGGGACACTCTGAGAAGAGAGGGTGACATCTCATTACATGTGCATCCTTAACCTGAGATGACTCCATACTAAAACTAGTAATGCCGACTTCATGCCGTGGAAACGCAGAGAAAATAAAAAAGAAAACATAAGCCTAAACATCACATGATTTCTCTTATATGAGAAAGCCAAACTATAAATAAGTTAAAGAGCAAAATAAAGGAGGAAGAAGGAGACAGATCTTTTGCAAATGGGAAGGGGACCAAGAGAGGGAGGGAGGTGGGAGAGGAGGGGAAGGGGATGAGAAGAGAATTAAGACGTGTTATGTACACGCGCCAGTGCCCCAAGATGAATGCAATCATTGTGTACTGCAGATGTGTACCAATAGGAATACAAATCAAAAAGGAAATGAAAGTGGCAGGTTTGGTGAAGTGGGGGCCTGAAGAATCAGGGGCGATAAAATCTCTGCTACAGGGCAGTTTTAAATCCAGCAAGAAGAGGTAGCTCTGCGGAAGGTGCTTGCTGCCTGGGGACCCAGCTGTGCTCCAGGATGGGGTGCTCCCCAGGGACCTGCCACGCTCCTGCCCCTGCCCTCCAGCTGCTGGGGCTTCTGCAGTTATTTGCTGTCATTTCTCTGGCCAGATGGGGACTGCTGGCTGTTCATCAAGTTAGCAATTAACAAGTAATTCATTAGGTGCCTAATGAACAAATTATTAACCTGGCAAACCATGCCCAGTCGCTGACTGGGGAGAGAAATAGCTATTAATAAGGTCGCCGAGTGGCAGCTGTGGTTTGGTGGTTAAGGCACTGGGCAGGACGTCAGGAGACAAGGGCTCTGGTTTGGGCCAAATGGCTGTCCCTCTCCAGGCCTTCTTTGACTGCTCATGTAGTAGGGGTAATAAAGCCTGATTACTGGTAAATTAAGTGTCAGAAACAGTCTGTATGAATGCGAAACATTGGATTATAGAAACTCTAAGGGCCCTAAGTTTAACTTTCCATGACTCTACTTCCTCAAGTCACTGCAAGCTAAACCAGGACTGTCACCATGACCTCCTCGTTGGTAGGTGCAGTGGGTCATCTGTATTTACCAGTTCTGCATCTAGGCATATAGCCAATCCTGCTAAAAAGTATTTTAAAAGCCCCAATTCCAGTACTCTGGGATGACAAGGCAGGAGGATCGAAAGTTCAAGCCCAGCCTGGGAAATTCAGCAATTTAGCAAGACACTGTTTCAAAAAGTAAAAATGGCTAGGGATGTAGCTCCAAATAAAGGCCTGGATTCAACCCTCATTCCCAGGGGAAAGAAGAGCTCCACGGTGCTCGTATTGAACATATAGCGATATCTGCCTTCATCATTGGTCCCTGAGCTATATGGCATAACAACTGTTGACACAGTGTTGACATTGTATCGGGTGTTCTAAGTCATCTAGTCAGAGAAGATTTCAAATATACAGGAGGCTGTGTATAGGTTCTATGCCAATATCCATTTTACATAAGGGACTTTAGCACCTTTCCCTTTTTAGTACCCAAAGGGTACCAAATCCTTGTAGGTATTGGGGAGTAACTGTCTCACTCTGTGCCTCAGCTATGCCTGGAACTTTGTAGAGGGCTGAGCAGCACAGGGAAGACGTGTGTCATTTGTCCCTTGCTCTCACAGAGCTGATGATTTGGCTGAGGATATCAGATCTCCACACGCAGCAAACTAACTAGAGTGGAACCCAAGTTGTGATGGAGCTGAGAGCTAAAGCACTTCACAGGAGACAGGGAAGCGTCAGCTGGGGTGCAGGGGAGGGGGCTCACTCGAGAGGGTAGGGACTGAAAGCATGACTTCATTGTGTTTTTCTGATTATAAAAATAACATGCGCTTATTCCCCCAGATCTGCAAATAGAGGAAATTGGAAAGAAGAATATAAAGATAATCTGTAATCTCATCACCCTCAGATAACTGCTGTTGACATTTTCATGTGTATCTGGGGAGGATTTTGACAGGCAGAGATGGGGGAGGCTGTTCAAGATGAAAGACTAGCAGGAGTGAAGAGATGTGTGGTGGGCGCTTTGGGGGCAGAAGTAGGGGCTGGGCAGGCTGCAACGGGGTCTTGGAGCACAGTAGAGTCAGAGGCTGGTGTGGGGCAAAAAGGCTGAAGAGGGCAGTAGGGTCAGACCACAGGGAGGGAGAAGGTGGGGAGATGGGGAGCCCCGGAGCCCAGCCGCAGGCCAGACACTCTGCCCTTTAATAACACTTGTGCTACTACAGAACTTAGCGTGGTGGCTGTCCCATTTAGGAGAAACACTGCAAAACCCTCTGCAGGAAAGACAAAGAAAGATGGGGCTGTGGCAAAATGCAAAAAGGGAGCCTGGATACAGAGAAAGAGGCCACGAGGATCTCCCTCTGGTCGTTGACCTGGACCCTTTCGAGTGCACCAGCAAGACTCCTCACTGGGCCAGGGCCAGGGCCAGGGATCTGGCCTGCTTCATCCTCCATCTAGCAGGTGTGACCTCTCTTCAGTCTCTTGACCTATGTCTAGGGAACTCCTGATCCATAGCTTGCTTTTTTTTTTCTTTTTGTCATATAACAGCAGAAAAGTTTTAGTTGACAAAATTTTTTTCTGTAAGTTAATCAAAGGACACAACAGGCATTTCTATTATCCCTGTTTTAAAGATGAGAAAATTGAGATTCAAGGAGGGAAAGGGACTTACCCTGGGTCATGTGGCCACTGATAGAGCCAGGAGGAGAATCCAGCTCTTAAAACTGCAGCTCTGTGTGTGTGTGTGTGTGTGTGTGTGCAATTATCCCATTCCCCTGTGGGGAATAGTCTGATGGTAAAGTGAATGGTTTTTGGAGACAGGGTCATTCTACATTCAATTTCCTGCCCCAGTATTTAATGAATTGAAGAATACAAATAATCATGCACTTACTCTTTATTATCACCACGTCTCAAATGGGCTCACAATGTTATTTCTCTTCCTGGATTAGTGTGAGGTTTAGATGAGATAATACAGGTGGGTTTACCACCTGGTACATGCTCAATTAATGTTAGCTATAATTATTATTGTGACAGCTGCACCCATTGCAGGCACAGAAATAACTTGAGTCTTGTGGTTGTCTGTCAGTTCTCTGCCACGGTTGGTCACTCTGGAGTTAGGAAGAATGCACGTCCAGTTCTGGACCCCAGAGGAAGCCTGACCAAAGTTCCCCGAAAGCCCCACTGACTAGCCAAACACTCAAGTGCTGTAAGACACAGGGTGTTTCTTTGATCCCTGTGATGGAGACTTTGCTGCCACCAGAGATTCCGTGTGCTGTCAGACATCTACTGGTGCCAGTGTTGTTAGACAGGACCATGACAGTGACCTGACTAGTGGGCAGGGACATGTGTCACTTCTGGCCAGCTCTCTGCCCTCCAGCGCCCTCTCCTGCCTCCATGCCCGAGGAGGCCTCGTGTTTGTGTGCAGCAGCTGCAGGATGCTGGTTCACCAGCCAGCCTGGGTCCTGAGGGCCCAGTGCAGCAGCAGCCCCTGGCCACCCCACTGCCCAGCTGCATAAACTTTTGTGGTTTTAATCCTCTGAGACCTTGTAGCTGTTTGTTGCCACAGCAACAAACCTAACCTAGCTTAACCAATACGACTCATAGTCATCGGCCAAGGTCTGACATCTTAGAGGAACACCTTGTACTATGTAGCTCTCTGACTTATCACAGACTCTGCATGTCTTTCCAGCCTTAGGGTAATCAGATATATGCAAATAGCCCCTGGTAAACGAGCTTCGTAAGTTATTTCTTTATGAAATTACATCTCTGAAACCCTGATTTCTGCCTATACCCACTATTCAGTCTGTTTCTCTCCCTGGTACATCCTGACTCAATCTCTGTTGTTGCTTACAAACTTTCCTGTGTTTCCTTGTTTGTGCATCTGCCTCCTCTACCAAGCCCGAGCACTCCCCTCCTGTCCTACTGAAGACAGTGGCGATGTGTTGTAGATTTTGGTTTAGCGCTAGAGTGCAGGAATTACTCAATGTGTTGTTTCTTTGCACAGATAGGGAAGAGGGGTCAGGCAGAAGAAGCAGAGGGAGGTTTTGCCTTGAACTCTGGAAGGGTCACACCTGAGAAGGAGCAGTGGGGTGAGGGATGTTCTAGGTCCCCTTGCAGCCCTGCCCTCTGACTGTGTGAATCCCTGGGGCACCATGATGCCAACCTCATGGTGCTTGTGGCAGGGCTGGATGGTGTGGGGATGCTGTGTGCGGCTGGCTCACTTTCCCACCTGTGTGGCCCACTTAAGCCTCCCAGTACGCTCTTGGGCAATCCCGATAGCAGTGTGTCCTCTTGCACCCCACTCTGAGCTGCTCCTGGGGTGAGGAGGGTGACGGATGGGGCATCTGCTGAGGAAGGTGCCCACAAGAGCTGAGTGACACTTTGTGAAGAAACATCCCACTCCTCTAAGGACAATTTTAGCAGGGATTTCTTTTATTTAATTTGTGGTCTGATTCCAGAAGGGGCTGCTTATTTTGTTTTTTGGCATAGTAAGTTTCTTCCCACAACTCCTTCTCTAAAAGTGAGTAGGTATCATGGTTTGTGTCTAGATATCTCCCCAGAGCCTCATGCAGTCATGGGGGCAGACTTCTAGAGTTTGTGGTCGATTCATGGTCCAATGCTGGGATTATGGGTGTGAATGCCACACCCACCCTAGTGTGGGTAAGCTACATACAATATAGCGGACAGAAAGAGTCTTCTTTTCTCTCTCCTCTCCTTTTGGTTCTTGTTGCTTTTGCTGTCTTCTGCTGCCATGAACTGTTGCCCTCTGCCATGTGCTACTCTGCCATGGAGCCAGGTGATTACGGAATGAAACCTCTATGAATGGTGAGCTAAATAAACCTTTCTTTAATTTTGGGCCTTGGGTATTTTGTCTCAGAAACAAGAGAAAAGCAGCCAACACAGTAGGATTCTGTCTTCTAAAACCCCATAGACTCCCCCGACCCTCTGGCCTCTCCTGGCACGAGGGGCGTGACACAGGTCAGCCCACGTGCCATTTGAAGGGTGCAGGGAGCTGCCTCCCACATGCCTCGAAGAGCCCCAGAGGCCAGACTGGGAAAGGATCCAGGATTCAAGGGCTTCGCACTTGGAAACAGCTTAGATGAACCTCAGTGCCCACTCCAAGCGGCTGGTTGTGGCTGCCTGGAGCGCTGCATTGAGAGGCCTTAGCTGTGCTCTGTGGCCCATCTGTGCCTGCCTGGGAGAGGGAGTGGCACGTGAATGCCAGATTCATCGTCTTGGCTCTCATCGGAAGGCCTTTCCTCTGATTAGAGAGCCATTACCTTGCATTAAGGCCTAGCCTCTTTCTTAACATTTCTTTCAAATTCATATGTGTCAGGGAGGAGTAATAAGAAAGCATTGAAGAGTTCAATAATTGATAGAGTTTGATTGCCAAAAACAAGACCATTATCAGTTTTGCTGGTTCTGGAAAATATAGTACATGGGTGAGTTAAAATAACTAGATTATCACTTCGCTTAGAATCTGTTTACCAGACTGTCTCCCAAAGCTGCAGCTGGCAGAGAGGAAGTAGCAGAATGGTCAGTTGGATGAAAGTCGACATGGGAAACGCGAGGTCCCCCCACCGCAGTGGGGTGAGAGTTATGGTGGTGTTCGCGGCTCCTGGATGGGCACATCACCTGTCCTACTGTTTAGAAACCACAAGTCTTGATGCCTCTGCACTCCTGTGCCAGGTTGGCTCTATCCACAGAGAATGCCTGAGGGGTCCTAGCAAGGATGCCACTTCTCTGTGGCCTGTGTCTCCCTCCCTTTCCCACTTCTGGGGGGGTTAACCTGGAGGGAGAACTGATCTGTTTACTCTTATTTTTGCTTCTTCAGATTAGAAAATTATTGGGGTTCTGGGACAGCAGTGTAGAGGGTGGGGATTATACCACTAAGTAAGGGCGAGGTGTTCTATCGTGTGGGTCAGGAATTCTAACGAGTCCGACTCTTGTTAATGTCCTAAATCTTTATAGAATGAGACTTTAAAGTCAAGAGCATAAGCCAATCTAGCTTGAATTAAAAGAACTTAAATGGCAAAAAATCCTCTGGTCAGATTTATCAATTTTTCCTAAGGAGAACAGAATGGAAGAAAGCAAAACATTTATTACATGGGTCAGTCAGACCCCGGAGAGTCGAAGAACAAGGATGAGAGGCTGGAGTCAGGCCAGGGATGCTGGGCCTGAGGCCCTGTGCTAAGCTTATGTTATGGTTGATACATTGTGTCAACCTGAGCAGTTTAGAAGTTTAACTGAGAGACTCAGCAGGGAGCTAGGGTTCTTACTTTGTAAATATCCTCATCCTGTGCAAGAGGAGGGCAAGGGGATTTTGTGAGTGCTACACCAGCCCTGATGTGTGTGTGTGTGTGTGTGTGTGTGTGGCCTGTGTACAATATAAAGGAGGAAAAGAGGCTTGCTCTGCCTGGTTTTTGCTCCTGCTGCTTTTGCTGGCTGTTGCCTTGAAGTGCTGCCCCTGTGCCATTCCACCCTGCCTTGGAGCCAGCTGATTATGAACTGAAACCTCTACAAACAGTGAGCTAAATAAAACTTTCCTTCCTTCATTTTGGGTGTTAGGTATTTTGTCCCAGCAATGACCAAAAAACAGCCAAGACAGCTTATGTTGGGTGAGAGGCATCCTCTGTTCATTCATTCAAAAAACACTTTTTGAGCACAGCTTTACCAACCTCTAAGGATATGGTCATGATGAAGATATGATAGGTCCTGCCTGCCTAGGACTTCGGGTTGAGTGAGGAGTACAGATAAAATATGGGCATTTTCAGCAGAATAAGAAAGTGTTGAAAAGATCATACCCAATGAGAGCTGGGGGCCTCAGTCTCCCCACCTGTGCAAAAGGAATGCTCCTCTTTACTGCCAAGTCACTACAGTAACAAGAGCTGTCCCAAGTACTGCAGGGGGTATGAAAACACTTGTAGTGATTAAATGGAGGGCTGTGTCTGATCTCACTGTGGGGCTTGGGCTGGTTAAGAAACCTATCTTGGTGGCTTGCACTTGCAGGGTGTCACATACATTCCAAAGCAGTGTCACATCCAGCATCTCCTTTGATCTTCCTGCTCCCTTATGAGACTGGCAGGGTGTAGAATTGCTATCTGAAATGACCTGAGAGCACATGGCCATCCAGTGGTGGAGCTGGCAGCTAAAGCCAAGTATACTTTGCAGGCCATTGCATGGGGTGAGTTGGATGGAAGATGAGTTGGGGGTAACTGGGGTGGAGCACAGAGATGAGCAGATAAAGATTGCCTGTCTTTCTCTCAGTTAGGAAGGCCACACCTGGGGCTGACACGTCCCTGTGCTGGGACCACGTGCTACCCCCAGATGGTACTGAACTACTCTCTGGGCAGGCAGCAGCCTGGGTCACAGCTGAAACCCAATCCCTAGTCCAGGTTCCTTCCACCCTCACTAGTTCGGTGTTGTGTAGGCAGCAGGAACTGGAAAAGATGGAGCTGCCCTGGGGCGGAGGCTCATTTTCTTGGCATAGCTTGGAAGACTGCTGGATGCTGCTGTCTGGAGTGCAGACCCACAGTCTAGTCAGCCTCTTCCTCCTTTGTTTTGGAATAGGGAGGCAGGGGTGCCTGTACCCCTGGGAATGCCCATCCTGGGACACACTTTATGGATGTGGTGATTTGGGCTAGGAGTGAGACAGCCTTCATTTGCCCTGCTAAAAGCAAACAGCATCCACCCAGGGAGGTGGCTACCTAGGCACTGGCTGCCCAGCCATGCTGCAATCGGAGGGGGCGGGGGCAGGTGTTTCTAGAACACTCTCCCTATACGTCACATCCTTGTGGCTATTTATTATTGTGACCATGGAAGCTTCCTTCCACCCCTAAGAGCCTGGAGTCTGAGAGCAGATGATGGGCGATATTCTACCATTAGTGAGTCATTCCTTTGGATTAAACATTGCTTCCCACCCCCATCTCCAGTTTCCTACCCTGGTGAAAGGGATAGGATGGCAGGAAAGCCCTAGTGCATGCACACAACAAGGTAAGGAGAGAAAGCCCTGGACGATGGGTAAAGAAGCCCGCCCCCCAATGGGAGGGAGTGGGCATGCGGGTAAATGTGTTCATTTGCCCACATGCCACCTTGGACCTTAGAGGGGGGATACTCTGGCCCACATTTTCTGCCCCAAACCTCTTGTGAGCTAGCTTCCAGGCCTTGGACACAGAGCTGGGCCTTTGGAGTGACAGTCCATCTCAGACCTAGTGCTGGTGCTCCACCCACCTCAGGAGGCTGGGCTAAATAAAGAAGAGGTCCCAGTGGGGAGCCGCTGGGGCTGAGAGCTCTCCTGGGGGGCACCGGGCAGCAGGAGCTGGTTCCCTGTGGCTTAGCAGAAGCAGTCACAGCCCCCTCCCTCCATTTGGCTTTGACATTGAGTATCCTGGCAGATGGCCAGCGCCTGGGAGCCGGGGTGGGTGTGTGTATGTTCTGGAGAGAGGCTGTGGGGTTGATCTAGGCAGATGGGGGCTGCCGGACACAGCACTGACACCAGGACAAGGCCAGGCATGGCCAGACGGTGCCAACTGCAGTCAGAGCAGTGCAGTGGGGCAGTGGGGAGGGTGGGCGATGAGCAGCGCTATTTTAGGCTTGCAGTAGCTGGACAGAAGGGCTGTGACTAGCTCAGCGCTGCTGCTGTGGGGAGCGCTGGAGGGAGCAGGTGAGGATAGGGTTGTAGTCTTCCTGGGGAGTCTGTGCTACGTGGTGAAAAAGGCATCCAGGCCTGTCCTTGATGATAGAGACAACGTCCCAAACTGCCTAGGGTGCTTTCTTCCTGCCTCCCTGGTCCCCTACTGTGGAAGAAAGTAGAGGAGAAGCCCAGCAGCTTGGTGATGGCTGCCTCCTCTTCCCTTCTCTTGCTTTTTCTTCTCCTTTCCTTCCCTCCCCTCCCCTGCTTTCTCTTCTCCCCTCCCCTTGTGTTCCATTCCTTCTGGAAGAGGAATGGAAAGCTCACTGGCCCAGGGCAAGGAGAAGGACCCACTTTCCAGTCCAGTCCTTGGCCATACTGTGACCTTGGCCATGGCATGGGCTGTGAGTCTGTTCACTTAGGAAGGGGGTTAATCTGGCCTCACCCTCCTCCCAGGACATTGGAAGGATGTCCAGGCCCAGTGTGGATGTGGACAGTGGTGCTCCATGCAGCTGTGAGGTGCCACACCCTGCTTGGTTGGCCTTGACCTGCAGCCCCCCAAAAGAGCTGCAGCATTGGTAGATTCCTCCTCATGGAATGGGCTGCCCTAGAGCCTGGGGCTCCCTGGGATGAGTGGGGCTGCAGAGGTCTCTGGGGCCCTGGGGAGAGAATAAGTAAAGGCAGCTCCCACCTCCTGCTGGTGCCTCCCTCTGAAGAGAATGATGGAGCAGTGAGAATATTGACTGAAATCAATTAGAGAAATCAATGCCCCTGAGGGCAGCCTGCATTTCTCCCCTCACAGTCTGGTTGCACCCACCCCACCCGGCAGCCCTGCTCCCTCTATGGGAATCCAATGGTTTAGTTAAATCCCAGGTGGTGTCATCTCTAGTGGGCTGAATGGGCTGGGCCTCAGGGATGGGGAGTGACCCTGTGCTAAGAGAATGGAGGTGAGGAGACAGCCTGCATCAGCGGGAGATGCCGGAAAACCTGAGGATGATTCAGGCCAGGACACAGAGCGGGGCCTGTGCAGCTGCACCCTGCAGACAGGACCCTGTGTCGTCTCTGGACTTGAACTTCAGGATGAGTCTATGGCCAGGCAATGTCTACGGTCTACACCACAAAAGGAATTTTGAGCCTTATGATTTTTTCACTGTTGCTACACTGCACTGGGGAAGGTGAACATCTCAGATGTTCTTAATGCAGATATGAAAATTTGTAGGCTGGGAGATCTGTCACTTTGCTTATTTATATGAGGCCCAAAACTGATCAATGAGGGACTCTGGAGTTTGGCTTCCTGGGTTTGAAACCTGCCACTTAAAATAGGACCTTGGCAAGTTGTATCCCGTGTCTTGCCTCTGGGGCTATTACAGTAAGATTATTGCTAGAATTAAAGAGTAGGTTGGGCATTGTGACACATGCCTGTAACCCCAGCACCTGGGAGGTGAAGGCAGGAGGATCACTTCAAATTTGAGGCCAGAGTGGGCAACATAGAATTCAAGGCTACCTATTTTTCCTGATGGCAAACTCTGGGAAGCCAGGGCTGTTCTCTGGATCCTGGCCGGGACTTGCTGCGAGTGGAAGATAATTTGCCACTCTCCGTCACCAGCATCCTGCTGATTCATCTTTCCGATGCAGCGCCTCTGACAACCATCTCCTCCTGTCCATGCCCACCGTCACTTCCTGCTTCGGGTCCTTACACTGCAGGCAGAGGCTGTTCCAACCCACTCCCAGCGAGTCTCTGGTGTCCATCCTTTACACAGTTGTAAAATCAGTCTTGCTAAAACTGTACTCATGTCACTCATCTGCCTGGACACCTTCAGTTACTCCTAGGGGCCCATGTCCAAAACCTGCAATGCCTGGTCTTCCAGTGTGTCCAACTGGATCTTCCAGATCTTCTGCCAGGCCCCTCCAACTGCTGGATGCTCCTTTTGTGGTTCTGGACATTGAACAAAGGGCTCTAACACTGAGTTACTTGCAGTTCTCCTGCCTCAGCCACCCAGAGCACTAAGATTACAAGTGTGCACCACCATACCCAGCCTGGCAGTTTCTTAAACCTTCCTTACCACTGTGGCCTTGATTAGACAATTCCCTTGCTGGAATGTGCCTGTGCTCCACCAAATTCTATTCATGCCTCCTGGTTCTAGTGAATCCCACCTCCCATGAGCAGCAAGTAAGTCCTCCCTGACAGCTCTCCCTTCTCTCCTGGGCCCCAGCATGCCCCTGGCTTGCTCACTGTCTTTTCATGGGTATGCAACTAACTGCATCTCTAAATGCTTCCATGGCCTGTGTACCCCTGCCCTACTCCTCACAGCCTTCGGCACTGTGCTGGGGACACAGAAAGTGTTCAATAAGTCCATGCTGGCTGACGGATGGTGAGATGCCTTGGGCAGGATTCTGTCCCATGGCCAAGGGCACTTCTGCCTTCCCAGTGCTCTGGTTCCTGACAGGTCATAACTGGATGGCAGAACACCTTTTCATTCCAGGTAAATTTCTTCCCTGGGGCCACTGGAACCCTCGGACCTCCTCCCTCTACCAAAGGAAAAGTGTGGATGAGAATCTGGTCACCCGGCAGGTGGCTACCATGCACATGCCTATTCATGGTGTGCAGGGGTGGGCTACACCCACTCGAGGCCTTTCTGCTTCCCCACCGCTTTTGCCCTCCAGAGAAGCCCCCGACAAGACAAGTAGAACCACAGAGAGCAGAGTAGGGGAGGGAATTCAAGGCCTAAGTATTCTCTTTACCGGCTCTGGCACATTGTAACTCCAGATCAGCATGGGGCAGGGGCTGAAGCCTGGGTGGGCAGGAGGTTCATCTGCCTGTGAGCCAGGAGCAGCTGGGCGAGGTCCATGCAGACCAGAGGTCCTGGAGGGTGTGTGAAAGTGTATCACCACCTTGAGAGACTAGCTTGTGCATGCTGGGCAAGGGCTCTCCCACTGACCTACATCCCCAGTCCTTTTAAATCTTATTTTGAGACAAGGTCTTGCTACCCAGGATGGCCTGATACTTCCAACCTTCCTGTCTCAGTCTCCTTGAATAACTGGGATTACAGATATGGGTCACCATGCCTGACACTTCACTGCTTTTTAATCTCTGCTTTGTCATTTACCACTTGGATTTTACTGCCTGTCAAACATTCATCATTCTCCTCCTGCATCCCTAGGGGGAGGGGTGAGCAATTTTCTGTGAGCCAGGCAGACACTTGTGTTAGCTGCTTTGTGTGTAGTATCTCATCTAATTTCCACAAGGCTTGCTTTTTTTAGTCTACATTTTACAGATGAGATGACAAAGGTTCAGAGAGATTAAATTGGCCCTGGCTACTACCTTTTCCAGTGCAGATCCTGGTACAGGGTGAGGGGTGTCCCACACATAGCAGATGCTTAAGAACTAATCGCATGATGCTAGACTTTGCCACACCCAGGAGTGGCTCAGGTGAAGGCTGGGGTTGGCTGGGTGGGGGAGACCTCTGTGGAGGGAGAGAAGTACAAGCTTAGGTTGCCACAATAAGCTGAATGCTGGTGATGGTGGGTGTTTTCACTGTCCTTGTGCCGGCTGGGTGGTCCTGAGTCCCTGAAGGATCTCCAGCCCCTGACCTCCTGCTACCAGCATCCCAGTCCCAGTCCCCATGGACATTTGGTAGGGGCCTTCCCTGGGTGTCCACTGCTGCCTTCTCAGCCTGTTCACTGGAAGGGGGCGAGGGCAGAGCTCCTATTTGCTTCCCAGAACTCACCCTCTTATACTCCACTGCAGTGAAATGGGGTTTACACATGCATACAGTATTTGGACCACTGGAAGGCCTCGGGAATAGGGGAAGGGAGGCTGAAGGTTTCTGTTCCTTTTATTTATTTAGTTAATTTTCAATGGTCAGGTTTCCAGGCTCTGGCCACTGGTCCAAGACTCCCTGACAGTATAACTATTGCTTTTTCAATTTTTAATTTAAACTTGTCTGAAGCCAGACCCTTAAGTTCTCCAATTTTTGGACCGATGCAAGAAGATCTTGATAGGTGTAAAGTCATTTTCTGGAACTGGAAAGGCAGGAGGAGGCAGGCCCTGAGGAGGCTCCCCGCAGCTCCAGGCCGTTTCTTCCCAGGCCTTCTCTGCCTGCCCTGGACGTCCACTACCCAGCCAGCAAGGCATCTCTAGGGGGCACCACCCACCTTCAGGGCAAGAGGATGCAGGCAGGCTTCGAGGGCCCCTGCCTCACGAAAGGCCAAATAAAAGGGAGAATTCAGAGGACGAGTCGCTAGTCCTGCACTTCCAAGGCTCCGGGAAGCAGCGTTCCCGCCTAAATCCACAAGATGGAAGTTGCTCCCTCTAGCTTTTCCACTAGCTAAGGCTGCTGGTTTTGTGATTGACCCCTCCCCTCGCGCCAAGTCCATTCCTAACATTTACCCTATCACACAGTCTTGTTATTTAAAAACGGGTACCTCCAAAGGCACTTCCAGACACACCTTAGATGCAGCGCAGATCGGGTTTTGGGCAGCGCGGAAAGTTTAGGAGGCGCTGCGCGCACACCTCGCCAGCCCACTGCGTGAGCGCGCGAAGCTGAGCGCCAGGAATGTGTGCGCGAAAGCCCTGGGCTCCCAGGCGGCTCTTCCTAACCGAGGGTGTTTCAGGAGGAAGCGTGGAGCTGGGGTGCCCGGTGCGCGTGGGAGTGTGCTCCCGTGCGCGCCGCGGCGTGTGCACCCGCGCGGCTGCAGCTCCATAGCCTCTGCCCGTCTGGTCTTGCCGGAACGTGTCAGCAACCTCACTTCTCCTTCAACCCTTTCCCCGCCAGGCGCTTCTGAGCCTTTATTGTAAATTCCGTGCTAAAACACGCCGGTGAGCCCGGCTTATCGACAGATGGAGCAATCGGCCCCCTCGATGAATCAATCGCCCCCTCGGCGGCTGGGCGGCTGGGAGGGGTCCCCGGCAGGAGGTTCCAGAGCTGGGCGCTGCCAGCTGTCCTAGGACCACCTCCTCATAGCCCAGCGGCCGTTGAGCGCAAGCGGGGTGTGTGTGTGTGGCGGGGGCGGTGGCTACTGAGCCTGGTGCGGAGACCTGGCGGGAGTCTGTCCCGGGAGCACTACTGGGGTGGGGAGCAAGTCCGTGCAATCAGTCCGGCCCAGTTCGGGCTGATTCGCGGGCCTCCGAGGAAGCAGCCAGGGTGAGCTGGTGCCGCAGCCTTCTCCCGGATCCAGGAGAGGGGAGTTCAACCGGGAAAGGGAAGTCTCGAAGGGCTGCGAGGCTGGGGCATGTGGGGAGCCGGAGCGCTGCGGTGCGCTGGGAAAGTTCCCACGTCTGCGTGGAGAGCACACGTGCGCGCGCGCGGAGGCTAGACTGGAGCAGGCAGGCTGCGCGGGGCTCGCGGGCGCGGGGCGCTGGCGCGGCAGGGTGTCCTTCGTTCCCTGGTACCCTGGGGATACGCTCTGCTTCGTCTGTCTGACTAAGGGATACAACAGCCCGAGAAGGGTGGAGCCCCCTTCCAGATCTGGGCTAGCAGGCCGGGGGTTTCCAGCGCCCTGCCCCCTACACTACCGGATGGCTGGGGCTCTTGGGGACCCTGCGCTCTCCAGCCTTGCTCAGCCTCTCCAGGCTTCCGAGACCTGGCGGCCCAGGGCGCGGGGTCGGACGCGGGGCAGGGGCAGGGGCAGAGGCCGCGGGAGTTGGAGAGCTCTGCCTCTCCGTGGCCAGGAAGGAGGCTCTTTGGGGCCAGGAGGAGGGTGCGGAGGCTTCGGTGGGTTTGAGCTGGAGCTGTAGCCCTGGAAGCCGGTCAGTTTCCGGCTCAGGCAGCAGGTCAGTCCAGGGAAGGGTGCGCGGCTGAGCAGAGGGAGACAGCGGTGGAGCTCTCCCTCCGGTTAGCGTTCCCTCGGCGCCACCACCACCGCCGTGTCGTCGCCGCCGCTGCAGAGTGTCGCTGCTCCGCCGCGCTCCCGCGCCCCGCGCCGCCAGCCGCCTGGGAACCGGAGCGCAGAGCCCCGGGCGGAGGAGAGGGGCGCGGGCGCGAGAGCAGCGGCGAGGGAGCGGCGCAGGAGGAGGGGGCGGGCGGAGGGAGGAGCAGGGAGGGGGGAGCAGAGAGGGAGAGGAGAGCGAGGGAGAGCTGGAGAGAGCGCGAGCAGAGAGCGAGGGAGAGGAGAGGAGCGAAGAGGGAGGGCGAGGAAAGACGCGCGCTGAGACACGGCCACAGGAATTCCATTAGGAAAAAAGTGAGCGAGCAAAGGTTAGCAGAAGATTTTTTTTTTGAATCTTTTCTTCGTCTTGGTGCGAAAGAAGCGACTCCGTCTCCAGTCCTCGGAGCTCCGACTGGATTGTTCCTGGCGCTCACACCCGTCGGTGGATTTCTTTCCGATTTGCATTTATTCTGACCCCCTCCCTCGCCACCTCCTTCCAGCTCTGCACTCTCCGATCGCCTTGCCCCCCCACCTCCCCAGACCCCTCCTGGGAAGCGCAGGGGAATTGGACCCTCGGGGACTCGTGCCTTAGGACGAGTGGAGGGGAGGGCTGACCTCAGGACCAGCTGTGGGCTTAGAAAGCAGCCAGAAAAGGCGACGTGCGTCTGGTTTCGGTGGGCAAGGGGGGGCGTCCAGGGGCAGCCCACCGCCCGCCTCCCACCCCCCCTCCAGCCAGAGGCGAGGATCGCAGGACTCAGGATATCATCAGGCGGACAGGCTGGGATCTCCGCATTGGATTCGGGGCTGATCACCACTGCTTGGCTATTATTATTCTTTAAAATTTTATTTCCTTTTTTTTTTTTTAAACTAAGGGAGAAAGACAAAATAACTGTGGGATTTATTTAACATGATCTTGGCAAACGCCTTCTGCCTCCTCTTCTTTTTAGGTGAGTACCTGAGCACGGGCGCGCGCTCGGGCGCCGGCAGAAAGCCGGGACCTCGGGAGGGGGTGTGTGGGGGCGCCGAGCGGGGCAGGCGCCGCAGGAGGCCGGAGAGGAGAGCGCGCCGCGGGGCGAGCCTGGCTCGGGCTCAGGCGAACCAAGCGGGCCGGGCGGCGTGGACGCGGGCGGAGGGACCAGAGCGGCGGCTGGCTGACTGCGCGGGGGGTGGGGTGGGGGGAGGATTGGGAAGGAGCCTTCCAACATTCAAACCACACACACACACACACACACACACTCATACACACTTGCTCTCGCGCTCGCTGTGATGGCACTCATTTCTCTCGAAATAATAGGTTTGAATTGCAGCAACTTAAAGCGGGGAGGGGACTCGATCTAGAAGAGAAGAAGGAGGGGAGAAAAATCTTGTCTGTCCCACCTTTCCCGATGGGTGCCCAGAGTCAATCGCTACCGAGGGCCAGGGTTTGTGCAGGAGCTGCAGGTTGTACATCGGCGGGGAGTCCCAATAGGACTCCCCACCTGCCAATCAATCTCTGGAAAATGCACCCCATCTCCCCACTCCTTGGAACACTTGGCAAGTTTCTCCCCACCCTTGGCCTTCCGGTCCAGCCAGACCTGTGCGGGTGGGCGCGCAGGGCTGTGAGCAGCGATGGTTCACGGCTGTCTCTCCTCCCCTCCACCTCTGGGGCCCAGGCCCTGTAGCCCTGGGGAGGAGAGAAGGAGGAAACCAAAGTTTGTTTCTCCGGGTGGACAAGTGGGGGTTGCAGGAGGAAAAGGGACCTGGACAAAGACCACTGCTCATTCTGTAAGCCCCCACCCGTCCAGGACAGTGAAGAGGGGCGCCCTCGTGTCCCTGAGCCCCAGCACATTCATTCTCACGCCCCTCGCCCTCTGCTATGCTACGTGAAATCTCTCTCGGCTGCTGGAGACGGCTGTGGAGAATGCGGGTGTCCAGGTGCTGGGGAGGAGAAGAGGGTGTTTGGAAGGGTGGGTACTGGCCCGGAGTCCTGGGCAAGAGAGGAGAGGAGGTGCTCCGGAGAGCGACCTCAGGAACCGCGTGAGAGTGTGTGTGTGTGTGTGTGTGTGTGTGTGGTGAAGGAGCACAGGCTGCTGCAGCTCGGTGCTGTTTCAGTCACCCTGGCTGGCTGTGGAGCCCTGGAGAACCAGCCTGTCTAGGAAGAGGGGATCATCGTGAGTGCACCCATTTCCTCCTGGGGGAGGGGCTCTGGAACGCCCAGATCGGGGAGGTAGATGGTGGTGGCAGAAAGAGGTTCACGGTCTAGGAAATGTCCTCTAGACTGGGGCAGAGGATCGGGCTCCATGGGAATCAATGTTGGCTGGGTCCTGGACTTTCACCTCCTCTGCTCTGAGTTCTTTAGGAAAAAGGTCCTGTCTTGGGGTGTGGCCTTCCACGGTCCTGCTTCCCTAAGCCAGTGGCAGTTCTGTGGAGTGGGAGGGGCAGAGGGAGGACGCTGGACAGTGCTGTGGGCACTCGGTGGCCCTGCAGTCCATCCCGCAGCCCCCTGGAAGTGGACTCTCATTCTGAAGGAGCTGTTATAAAACCTGACCTTTTCTCCCACTGCTGCTTTGAAAACAGCTTTCTGGGGCTTAGAATGATCAAGGCCAAGAAGAAAAGAAAATTGTATTTCAGGCAAAACAGCCAGATTGCTTTGCTGCTAAGCTCCACACTCCCCAAGCAGGCAGGGATTCCAGGTGTGGGTGCCTTCCCAGGGCAGGGGCTGAAGGAGAGCACCCCTGCCCTTCCTGGACCCCCATACTGTAGGAGGGCTGCGCCCAACTGAGGAGGCTGAGGCATTAACTCCTGTTTCCCAAAAGTGGCACTAGCATTTCTGTTCATGGTGTGTGTGCGTGTGCGTGTGTGTGTGTGTGTGTGCATGGAGCATGAGCAGAAATGCCCACCAGTGTCTGCGACCTGGGGCTTCATGGTGCGGGGGGGGGGGTTAGCATCCCCTTGGGTCACAGCCCTTCAGTTCCCCATTCTTTGAGAAATCCCTTTCCAAACTGGTGGAAGGCTTAGGTGGGTGACTACAGGGCACCAGCAGGCTCTTGAGAGGACTGGGTGGGTGGTGTTAAGGGAATTTTAGCCTTAGGGCCCTTCTGTTAGCCAGGAGCCCATAGCTGGCAATTGGTTGGAAATCCCACTCAGGGCAGAGGCTTTCGGAAGCTGGAGACTCTGCAGAGAATTTCAGCTGGGGGGATGGCGATGGGAGCTCCCAGGAGCAAAGAGGGCACAGGACGGTGGTGGAGAGACAGGCCTTTTTGCCCAGCCATCCTGACCTCCGGTGTTGGCATCCAGGGAGACAGTGCCATGGGGAAAGTGAGTTGAGTTGGGGCTGGTCAGAGGGGCCACTTCTCAGTGACAATCTACCACGCATTTTGATTCTTTTGGGAGGCATTGGATGCAGGAAGGCAGCCGGAGCTCTGTGCTGTCTCTTGGCACCCCCATATCTCTAGAAGGTGCTCCAGGTGTCTGTTCTTGGTGGATACAAGTTTCCTCCCATGCAGGGGTGGGAATCATCTCTGGAACACCTTTTGCTGTCTTCTCTCCTAGGATTCCTGGCTAAAGGCTCCAGTTGCCTTGATTCCCTTCTCTGACTGGGCTTGATTGGTCAGGGGGGGTGGGGAGCTGATCACAAGAGTCAGGGACAGTTGGCGAAAGGAGGCCCCAGCCCTTTGCGGGGTACATCCCTATCCATCGTTGGCGCCAGTTAGTAGGAAATGGCAGATTTTACTTTTGGCATGGGGGAGCTATCTAGGATCATGTAAGTATCAACTCTTAGGGCTATAGGCCCTACCTGTCAGGCAGGCAGTGCCTTTTTTGCCCCACCCCTGAGGCTAACATCCTAATTTGAAGCCCACTGTCAATCTTGAACCTGCAGAAGGCTAAGGATGCCAGGATATCCCAGTCTTAGCTCCCCTGGACAGTCAGGTGGGAGGGGAGCCTCCCGCTGGGGTGCTGGGTCCGCTGACTCCATGGAAGTCCAGGGCTGCCTGGCTGGGGAGGGGGAGGCAGCACGTGCAGGTGGGGGTGTCGGCTCAGCTGCTCCTGGGTGGCCCGGAGGTGCTCCATTCTGATTGGGGATGCAGGAATCTGCTGAAGCTCGGAAAGAAAGATGCCACCTCAGCTTGTGTGGAGGACGCGTCTGCCCAGCGCATCTGGGCGGGCTCCGCGGCCTGTGTCTCCCTCTCTGAGCTGGTCTCTGCTCAGCTCTCTTCGCAGTGTGGCCATATCCACCTGCTTTTCCTGTTGGGGCCAGAGGCGTGGTCGCTGTAGAAGAATATCTTTGGCCCTAGCCCCTAAAGCCTCCTCCACGCGGGTCCACCCTCAACTCCTCTCCTTCCAGGTCTCCCGTGGGGTAGGCCTCTGCCCTGGCTCCCTCTGGGAGTGTTTCCTTTTCCCTAGGGGCGCTGGGGAGTGACCGCCTCGCTGTGCAGTGCTCCGCCCCTAGGTGTCGCTGTCCCCCTGCGGTAGCTCCCCTCTGAGCTGGCCTCCTAGGGAGAGGGCTGAGATTGGTGCCGGGGCAGGCATGGGGGCTTTCTGCAGTATTCTGGGAGGGGGTGCCGATGGTTTAAGATTTTATGTTCTGGGGCTGGAGGAATTGGAGGAAGCCTCCCAAATCATTTTATGGGTCTTGGAAAAAGCAGTCCTGGCTGTGATTGTGGGGTGGGGCCTTTCTAGGGCAGGGGCTGCAGGTAGGGCCTTAGGGAGGACAGGAAGATGTCCACTTCTGGAGGGAGCCATTTTTGGAAGGTGGCTTTGGAAAGGGTCAGGCGAGCCTCTCCTTGCCCTCCACCCCTCCTTTCTGAGGCCCCTGGGCAGCTGGTGAGGAAGGTGGGCTGATGGGTGCCCCTTCGGTTCTGCAGGAGTAAGACTGCATCTGCAAGGCTTCCTCAAAGAGGCAATGGTGCTTTCCTTTTTGCAACTGATTTATTATTTGGCTTTTGGAAGGAAGAACAGTAAAGAAGGGGAGAGGGCTTTGGGGAGCGGAGGAAAGAAAGCAAAAGCGAGGAGGAGAGAGAAGCCAGGCCACTCAGAGAGGAAAAGTGATGAGGTCTGTTGAGAGTAGCATCCTTGTTTTCTTATGTGTGGGATTTTGTTTTTTTGCAGTGCTGGGGATTGAACTCAGGACCTTTGCACTGAGCTACATTCCCAGCTGTTTCTAATTTTAGACAAGGTCTCACTGAATTTCCCAGGCAGGACTTGAACTTGCAGCCTTCCTGCCTCAGCCTCTCTAGTACTCAGATAACAGGTGTGCACCTTGGGAGGCAGGAAACAAGAGAAGCCTAGGGGTGGAGGTGGGGAGGGGGGCGGAGGGGGAGGGGCAGTTGCTCACCTGCACACCCAGTGCATTTCCTGGAGCAGGGCCTCAGGGTGGAACCTGACCTCAGCAGGCAGTTTTCAGGCCTCCACTTGGTGTGAGGTTGGACTAGAAGCTGTGGAGGGGCTGTGCCTGGTAGGGGTCGCTCCTCCCTGCTGGGCAGCTTGAGGCCAGGGCTGGGCTCATCTCTTACTGTCTTCTTGGAAAGTCTAACAACTCAAGATGAGGAGGTTAGGGCTTTGAGGGGCTTCTGCTTCTGTATGTGACTTGGGGTTCTTATCTCTCGCGTCTCAGTTTTCCTAGGATCTGAATAAACTGGGCAGGCTCTGAACTTTAATGACTTTTTGGCGCCCTCAAGGCCTGATGGAGGGGTCTCTGGCTGGGGCGGAGGTTTGTCAGCGGGCTGGGTGGTGTAGAAGGGCGATCCCGCTCTGCACACGTAGCAAGGTCCAGGGCTGCAGCTCCTGGGGAGGCTGTGACAGTGCCTCTGTGGTCCAGAGAGGGCCTTCGTGGCTTCACTGTGCTGTGCTCCCAGGCCCTCACCAAGCAGGGACACAGTGCAAACTCTGAGGCGGGGAGCATGCCAGCCCCTGCGGGTCCCAGGAGGCCTGTTCCGCTGAGTCGCCTGGGTGCACTTCGGTGCAAGATGGGTGCGACGTTCCCAGGAGGGTCCAAGCCCCAGGCCTGCATCTTGGCATCTTGGGGCAGAGAGTGTGGCGGCCCTCATTCATGCTTGTCTTCCCTCCCCACCACCCAGACGAGACCCTCCGCTCTTTGGCCAGCCCTTCCTCCCTGCAGGGCCCTGAGCTCCACGGCTGGCGCCCCCCAGTGGACTGTGTTCGGGCCAATGAGCTGTGTGCGGCCGAGTCCAACTGCAGCTCCCGGTACCGGACGCTGCGGCAGTGCCTAGCGGGTCGGGACCGCAACACCATGCTGGCCAACAAGGAGTGCCAGGCGGCCCTGGAGGTCCTGCAGGAGAGCCCACTCTACGACTGCCGCTGCAAGCGGGGCATGAAGAAGGAGCTCCAGTGCCTGCAGATCTACTGGAGCATCCACCTGGGGCTGACAGAGGGTAAGCACATGGCAGAGCGGGGCGGGCACCGGGATGGCGTGAGGGGGCCCTAGGCCCAGGGGAGCACCGGGCCATGGGGTGAACTGTCCATCCCCTGGGGGAACCTAGAACTCAGAGGAAGGAGCCATCTGCCCGGGAAGCGGGGATCAGTGACAGCCGGATGTGGCGGGAAAAGGAGAGCCGAGGCTGGACAAGAGGGGCTGGACAAGAGGGGGTGACACGCACAGAGAGGAGGTACAGGTGTTCAAGCCAGGACCATGCGGCGGGGCCCCTTCTCCATGAGAAGGTGAGGCAAAGGGCAGCAGGAAGCTGGCGAAGTGAGATTGAAGAGAGGGGAGGGGTGGCACGTGCTTGCCAAGTGTGCTGCTGGGAGAGACAGGGCTGCCTCTGCCACTCCCAGTGCCCTGAGCCCTGGGGCTGAGCCCAGAGCCTGGGTCCTGGATGCCCACCCTTGGTGTGCTATGAAGTCGTGTGGCTTCCAGTCACCATGCCTGGCCTAGGTATCTTCAACACTGCTTGGGTGTGGGGTAGCAGAAACCTGAGGCCCACCCCACCCCAGAGATTCCTTGTCCCTGCCCCCTGCAGACTGGGGGCATGGGGATTTTGCACGCTTTAGGAGGTTGGCCACCTTGGGTGGTTGCTCATTTATTAATTCCCTGAGTGGACTATCTGCTGGGTGTTGTGGGGGCAGTTGAGAGCATGCACTCATGAAGCTCGTAGTCTGGGGCTGGGTGCAGTAAGCAAGGGGACTTCAGTCATTTGACAGCGTGGGGGCTGTGATGGGAAGGCACGGGGTGCAGTAGTCACACCTCAGGTGAACCTCTAACCCCTGCTGTGAAACCTAAGGAGCCTTCCTGGTGGAGGCTGCATCAGATGAGAATCTGAAGAGTGAGTCAGTTGCAAATGCAAAGGGTGTAGGAAGAGCAGGACTGTGGAAGGAGCAGCGGGACTGAGCCACAGGTGAGTGGAACCCTTCTGTAGGACTGCCACAGGGTAGATGGTGGCATGGGAAGGGTGGGGAGGAGAAGTTGGGGATAGGGAGATCTGGTGGGCAGCAGGGACCCTGGAAGGGGTTGAGGGAGTTGATTAGAACTGTGCTTCAGAAGGCTGTCTATGCGGTGCCAGTGAAGAGAGCTGCTTGTAAGGACTGTTCAGAAGCCACTGTTGGGATCCAGGCCAGCAATAATGGTGGCTGGAATTAGACAGTGGTAAGAAAGGGCAGGGTAGACCTAAGAACTTTTTGGAAAGTGGAATCTACAGATCTTGGTGACTGATGGCTCACGAGAGAGGGAGATAAGAGAAGAGTTGAGGGGCACACCCTGGTTTCTGTCTTGGGCAGTTGAGGGGGAAACGGGTCTGCTTAGAAATGGTGAAGGCTTTGGGGGAGGAGTACAGGGCTTGATCTGTGTTTTGGGGGACATGTGCCCTTTGTCATTGGCCATGTCCTGCAGACTGACCTGTCTGGAGCTCAAGGGATGAAATGGACTTGCAGAGAGAGAGATTTGGAAGTGGACATCAGGCTGAGGCTGATAACTAGAGCCAGGGGCATGGGTGCCATCCTAATGGTAGGAGCCAGGACAGTGACACAACACAGTCCCTGGGGCCAGTGATTTAGAGGGTGGGGGAGGGGAAGGGCGATCCAGGAGGCTCCAGGGGAGAGGTTCAGGAATTTGGGGGGCGGTAGAGAGGGAGGGACTCATTCCCAGCAGAGGCACACATTTCTGATCAGGCAGGAGAAGGACAGCAGTGTCTCTGGTGTCCTTGGGGTGAGCTTCTGAGGTGGCTGCTGGGGGCAGGAACCTGGTTAGGGAGTGGATGGGAGCTGGGGGACTGGAAGTGAAAAATGCAGACAACTTTCTCCAGAATTTTAGTGTGAAGAGGAGAGAACAAAGGATGATAGATTTTCATTTTTCAAGATGAGAGGGGGTGGAGCAGCTTAAATTCTGGGCTAGGTTGGCGGTGGTGGAGATTCGGAGGGGAAGAGGACAGGAGTGTCCTCCGTGGGCTGTGGCCCTGGGGTGCGCAGCAGGTGGGTCCAGGACTGAGCCGGGATTCGGCTGAGATCAGAGAGGAGCTCTCTCCAGGGTGCCTGAAGGGGAGAAGGCTGCAGTGGGAGGGGTTCCTGGGCAGGTGCTAAAATGGCTCCAATATGCTGTGAATATACGAATAAGAAGTGCATATAATAATTATTAATATTACTGCCATTAATAACAGTAATTCCTCATACTTTGGGCTGCACTTCTCCCTGGCAACCTCAATTCCTGGAGCTACAAGAAGCAGAGCAGGAAGCACTGTCCTGAGGCCCCTGCGCTTTGCTCTCCAGGGGACAGGGGATTGTAGAGCTGGCTCTGCACAGTGAAGGCTACCGGGCCCTGAGTGGGGTAGTGTTACTTCTTTTCTTCCTGGCAGCTTCCAGTGTCAACCTAGAGGACAGTGGGCAGCTGGCTGGGGTGGGTTCGCTTGGGCTGCAGGGTAAACGGGGAGGGGCAGAACTGGTAGAAGAGCCGTGGGCCACCTTGCCCTTTAGCACAAACAGCCCTGCCCACTGTGGCTTCCTGTGGCACTGCTGGACCCTGCTGATGGGAGTCTGGAGAAGTGGTGTCTTCAAGGCCTCTTTGGACTTAGAAATGTCTTGCTGAAGTTGATTGTCTCTGGTTCCAGGCCTTAGGATGATTTTTCCTTTTTTTATTCATTTATTCTGTGCCTTCGAGAGTGGTGGCACTGTAAGAAGCTGAGGTTGTTATGGTGGCCGCTTCCAGGCTAGGAGAACTTTCCCACCCCCAGCTTCTCCCCTTCTGCTGAAATCTGCCTTTTCTCCCCTGCGGGCCCACATACTCCTGTGTCTTGGACTCCAGATCTGTCCAGGAGAACCTTTGAACAGCAGGTCCTGTCCCTGTGAGTGACAGGGTCTACCTGAGAGTTAATTATTCACAGCCGGGTTGAATGGTCTCCCTGGGGAGGCTTCGAGAACCTCCCCCTGCTCTGTAATCATACTTAATAGCAGGCCTGGGCCTGGGCCAGGGAGGGCAAGGAGAGGAGGAGAGATCTGCGTGGGTTTGAACTTTCCTTCCCATTCTTGGCTTCCCTTGGCCCCTGCGGGTGGGTGTGATTCACCCCGGCGTTGGCTCAGTGTTCTCCCTCTACCTGAGGCTGAGCCGTGCTGGCTCGAGGCCGCTGCCTGCACTGGCAGTGGAGGAAGGCAAGTGGGCCGTGGCAGCCAGGTGGCCTTTGAAGACGTGGCCACTGGGCTCCCAGAGTCTGAACTGCAGAGGAGCTGGAGGTGGCTTGGGCTCACCCCGAATTGGGTGGGAAATCTGAGGTGTAGAAGGGTGGAGCGGCTGCTGGGGTACACAGTGAGCTGGTGGCAGGAGCCAGGCTTGGGCCCAGGCTCCTCACAGAATATCCAGGTCTCTTTCGCTGGCCTGAGGGTTCCCAAGGCCTGAGGCCCTTTTCCTTCTCTGCATTACCTCCACAGGTACTAATACAGTGCTGTCATTGTGGGCCACCTGGAGGTTCGAAGCCAGGTGACATTAAACTTGGGGACTCTTGCTCCCTCCACAGTGAAGAGCAAAGGTGTCTGCCATGTGTCTGTCCCCAGGATCTGACACTGGGTCTTTCCTCAGTGCCTGGGCCTGGGATTTCCCCACTGGTCCAGTCTGCTGTAGGAAGGGCAACTGTGAGTGAAGCTAGAGACCGCGGGCTTCTCCAAACTTCCCCTGGGGGAGACTGTTCCCGCTGGGACCGTCATAGTCATTAGTCCTGGCTGGTCCTACACGGGCTTGGTGCTGTGCTACCTGGCTAGGAGTGGGGTGCTGTTGGGAAGGCCAGCCATGGCAGAGAGGTCTGTTCCTTCAAAAAAAGGAACAAGGACACCGCTCTGAGGAGGGAGCTGGTTGCCATAACACCGTGTCATTTTGCAGACAGTGTGCATGGTGGCAAAGCACTTGGGCCCTGGAGCCTGGGTTTGAAGCCTGGAGCTGCCGCTTCCCAGCTGCGTGATGTTGAGTCACTTTGGGCAAGTTCCTTAATGTGTTTGTCCCTTGTTTCTTGTCAGTACAGGAGGGGAACAGTTGTCCCTACTCTCAGAGCAGTGAAGAGGATGGAATTGCCTTGAAGTGTCTAAAGCACACTCAGCAGTGTGGACTCGCTGAAAGCACCTTATTTATTTAATTTTTTCATTATGAAAGTGCTTCCTAAGCTCTTCTATTGTTTGGCTCCGATAGACAGCAATGGCTGGGGGCCCCAACCCCAGGAGTTTCTTAGGACAGGGTGTAAATTAAGTGCCAGTGGGTGGAATGGAGGTCACCAAGCTCATCAGGGAGCAGGGCTTGGACGGAGACCGTGAAGGTGCCAGGGACCTGGGGGAGGCCGCTGGGCAGACTCCTGTGTGGCCTGGCACGGGGTGCTCCTGTGGGGGAAGGTGCAGGGTGAAGACCATCTCACTGGGAGTGTGCACGCTTCCTCTTGTGCTTCAGGGCTCTGTACCCCTCCCGGGGGGTCTGCCGGCCTCAGCAGCTGAGCTCCTTGCTCTGTGAACCCCAAAGGGCTCACTGTGTCTCCATTCCCTGGGCCTGTTGCGGGGCCTCCTGCGGGAGCATTCTGAGGCCCCTTTTCTGAGGGCTGTTTCTTCCTGCAGGTGGCCCCGCAGGTGCCACTCACTCGGGCTCCCCACAGCCAGGGGGTGGCTAGGCCCCCACGAACGGGAAGCCCTTATTGCTGTGTGTGGCTGTGGGTCCCCGTCTGCCTCGCCCCTCACCACATGCAGTCCGAGTGAGTGTGTTGATTTCTCCTTCCCAGAGGGGACATTTCCTTCCCTGCGAGGGGTTGGCAGACACATGGGGCTCCTGCTGACGTGGTAGTGGGGTCCCTAGGGCAGCCCTATACCCTTTATCTCCTGCTTTCCTGTTCGCACGGATGCCCCCCAGAACCTTGAGAAAAGTCCATGTATGTGGCAGGGAGCGGCACAGGTTGTTTGGGGGTGGGTGGTGTCAGGCAGGCAGGAGCAGGGGGTTGGCCGCACCACCCTCAACCTTCGGCCCCTCCTACCAGACTTTTCTGGCACATGATGGGAAGCAAAGAGGAGATTCTTATTTCCGGAGGGACCTGCACAGAGTCAGTGTGGAGTGAGGGCCAGGAGACCAGATGTAGAGGGAAGCTGCCCAGAGAAGCTGTGTGACCTCAGGCAGGTGGATTCTCCTTTTTGGACCACTGCCCAAATCCTTTCTTGCAAAATGAATAATTTGTTCTCAGTAGTCATGGGGCTTCTAACATCAGATCTTATGATTGGTACTTGGTCTTCACAGGTTATTGTTCTCCCTTCCGTGTCCTCCTTTCCAGAAGCATTTGGATGTTTGTCAGAGGGGCTGGTCATGCAGGCAGGTGATGGAAGAGGACTAGGCAGTAGCACCTGCACTGGGGGAGCATTGTGCTAGGTGGAGGGAAGTAACTGGGCCACGGGCAAGGGTCAACTTTTCATTCCTGATTTGCTTGGGCAGCGCTTTGCCTTTGGTGAAGGGCTCATCCCCCTGACGGCACAAGCCCTTGTAGCAGACCTTCCCCAGACTGAGAATGGCGTGGGTAGAGGGAGCCGTGTCTGATGCCCACCTCTCTTCCAGGTGAGGAGTTCTACGAAGCCTCCCCCTACGAGCCCGTGACCTCGCGCCTCTCGGACATCTTCAGGCTTGCTTCAATCTTCTCAGGTAAGTGGCTGCCGCTGGGATATGACCTGTGCGCTTGTCCTCCAGGTGTGGCTCATGCAACTCTGGGCTGCCGTTGGCTCTGCTCCGCATCAGCTTGTCCCTTAGTGTTTCTGAGTCTGGGGGCCTGTCCTGTAAGGAAGGGGAGCATGTCACCTTCTCCTTGTCTGGAGCGAAGCATTTGTGGGCCTTCCTTCTAGCATTTTGACTCTTGTGGTCTTGAAGCTGAAGCTTGATGTCACCCGTGCTTGTCCTTGTTCCTTCTTCCCAGCTCCCTGGGTCTTCTGCTTTGGGGCTTTTCTCCTTGGTCAAGTTGCTTAACATCCCTGGGCCTCAGTTTTCTCTGCTGTGAAGTGGGGACTGTAGTAGCAGTACCTTGTTGGATTGTTGTGAGCTGTAAGTGAGTCAGTAAAGTATAAAGTGCATGGCGTGCTGCAAGCCTTGTGGGAGTTTTTGGGAAACATAGCTATAGTTTATTGGTACAGGTTGAGCCCCTTTAATCCAAAAAACCCCAAATCCAAAGTTTTCCAAAATCCAACATTTTTTCACTGCTGATATGTCACAGTGGAGCATCCCACACCTGACACTTGGGATGGGGGCCGGGCACTAAAAATATTGTGTAGATTTACCAGTATATCAGGTGTGTATGAAATGATTGAAATTTGTGTTTGGGTTCTACTTCTAAGATGGCTCACTATGTATATGCAAATATTTCAGAATCCAAAACAAAACAACCAAAAAACAAAACTGAATTCTGAAGCACTTCTTAACCTGAGTATTTTGGAGAAGGGAGATCTAGATTACTAGTGTTGCCGAACTCTCGTCTGCTCTGGGTCTTTTCTTGGCTCCTGAACCACCGAGGAAGGCATCCCAGGGAGAACTCCCCAGTCCTAGCCATTCCCCACCCTGGCCTGCCCTGGGGAACGAGAAACATCATGTCGGCCTCTGGCTTTGCTTGCTGGGTCAATGCGCAGAAAGCAGGCGAGCTTTGTGGTCTGGGCCTTGCTCCTTCTGGCATTAGAGAGTCCTGGGGCTCAGTGCCACCTGCCCTGCTTGGGCTTTGGGGACGGGTCTCCTCCTTGGCATTGCGTGGAGGTGTGGGGAGGGTTGAGCTCTTCCAGGAGCCGCAGCGGTGCTCAGATGGCCAGAGCAGCACTTGTTCTCTGCAGGCACCAGGTTTCCAGGTGCTTCCGTGGCAGTCTTGGAAGGCAGATTCTGGGGGCCCAGTTGCTCTAGCAGCCCTACTGACACTTTGGCCTGGGGAGTTCTTACTTTCAGATAAACAACTCTGTGTTGTAGGCGGTTTAGTATCGTCCCTCTTCTCTATCCATTAGATGCACTAACACATCCTCAAGTCGTGACAACCAAAATGTCCCCAGATATGGCCAAATGTCCCCTATGGGGCACAGTCACTGCTAGTTGAGAATCACTGCTATAAACTATGAATCAGACTTTCCAGTGAGACACTGAACCTTTCAAATGAAGAATTCTCTATGACCGTGTTTCTCAACCATTGTTTTCATTATTATCGCCCCATGAGAAAAATTAATTTGCCCTAACTAGAGAAATGAAAGATCAAGAAATAAAAATTTGTCACAAAGGGTGGAGTTTTGGAAGAGCACAAACCACTGAAATATCTACTTTTTCTCCTACCTGAGAACCAGTTTTTACTTCTTTAAAGCGACCCTCCCCACTGTTGTGAATGCCTGCTCCAGGTGTTGGAGTAGGGGTTGGTGTGTGTATTCCCGGTAGCAGAAATCCTGGCCCCCTATGAAGAGGGAGGCACTGGCCAGCATGTTAGTCAGTTCCCTACAAGAGATATGTGAGGTAATTAACTTACAGAGAGAAAAGGTTTACTTTTGCCCAGTTGTAGATGTTTCTTTCTGTGATTAGTTGGCTCTGTTGCTGGCACATCATGATGGGAGCTCCTGTGGAGCAAAACTCTTCACCTCATGGCTAGGAAGTGAAATAGAGGAAGAGGAAGAGACCAGCTCCCCGTAGTCCCTTTCCAGGGCGTGCTCCCAATGACCTCAGGACCTCCCCCCGAGCCCACCTCCCATTAGTGCCAGGCTGGACACGTAGGGGGACATGCCAGATCCAAGCTGTAAGCCAGGCGTGGTGGTGCACGCCTTTAATCCCAGCACTCGGGAGGCTGAGGTAGGAGGAGCGTTGTGAGTTCGAGGCCGGCTTGGGCTACAGTGTGAACTCAAGGCTGGCCTGAGCTACATAGTGCGACCCTGACTCAAAAAACTAGGGCCGAAAAAAAAAGAAAAAAAAAACAAAAACAAAAAAACACTAGGGCCGGGAGTTTGACTCAGTGGCTTAAGTGCCTGCCTGGCAGGCGCGAGGTTGTGAGTTCAGTCTCTGGTGCCACAAACAAAACAAAACAAAACAAAACAGATCCAAGCGGTAGTGGCCCAGTGGGCATGGCCTTGGGCTCTGGCAGTGGTTGGGGGTGGTATAGAGTGCAATGGAGACCTCAAAGCTGATCTGTTACTTGGAGCACTCTGCCTTTGACTCCCACTGTCAACCTCCACCCCAGGTAGGGAGGGATCCTAGCAATATGGGATAGAGCAGCCTTGCACTGACTCTTGCCCACTCTATCAGGCTGAGCTAGATGATGGCCAGACTGGAGTCCCTTCTAACCAGCGTTTTGATTGTCTAATTTCCTGGTTAGTTTTGAATAGAGGTCCGCTTTGGATTGGTTCTTTTGAGACAGTGCTGTGGGACAAAGATGTTGGATGACATTGTTGGTGTAGGTGTGTGATAGCGGAGGTGCCCTAGTGGTCCAGGTGCACCCGTGTCATCCCCTCCCATTGTCCTCGTACCTGCTGCCTACTACTGCATGGACAGGTGCCATTGAGTTGACTGTGGTAAAGAAGTATCTTTGGCTTGTTACCTGAACGCTGGAGCTCTGAGGTCCTCACCTTAACCCAGGCCCCTGTTGCTTCCTGGACTCAACACGTGTCTTCCTAACAGAAAATCCTTATGTTATGGACTTGACACTATGGGACAAGGATGTTGACAAGACAAATGAGGAAATTACTGGATGTGCAGCTCACTGAATCAACTCCCTGTTGTCTGCTATCCAGAGATAACCGGGTCCCACATAGCTCTGGGTCTCTGCGCTCTGGGGCCACTCCTCACCATGCAGACTAGGTGGGCTCTGGGGACTGTGACAGTTCCTCATTGTCCCTGTCGATTCTGCTCCACCCAGAGCAGCCCTGGAGTTGGTGAGTGGACGTCTGTCTGGGAAAACTTGGGGACAACTGGAAGGAGGGGCCACCAAGAAATCAAGTGGTCCGTTGTGGGGAGCACAACAGCAAGAAGGCAGGAATGGGAGCCAGGAGACTAATTTCACCCCAGTCTGTGCTCCAAATCCCCTGTTGAGCCTTGGGCATGTCACTTCTTGTCTCTGGACCTCATGTTCCTTCTCTGAAGAATGAAGACGTGAGCTGAGAGCAGAGCATCTGGCCCTGTGTCCCATGAAGGTACACAGGAAAGAATGGCACAGTGGCTTTACAGACCAGCCTGGAGCCCAGGAGCCTCAAGATCCTGTACCTGTGCCATGGGCTGCTAAAGGTGCCACCCTGAAGGACTGCACACGGCTGGTAGATGTCCCTGCCACACACCTGTACTTGGCTGTATGGAGTTCCTCTGCCCTCTGTGCGTGGAAAGGCCAGGGGGACACAGAGTCCTGGTGGCCTCTTCTGGGCTGCACTGCTCCAGCTGGGGCACCGGGGATCTTTGGGAAGCATTTGCATTTTTCTCGTCACCATCCCCTGTCTGAGATTTGGCATCATGTTATAGGAGCCTCTGGGAATGTGCATTCCTCGATGCCTGCAGTCTTTCTCTACTGGGGTTCTTGGAAAGTCCTGTTGGGGTTCTGTTGGCAAGGAGAGATGCCAGGATTCCTATAACCCCTCTGCAGGCCCTCAGATCTCTCCTCCTCTCTTTCTCATCCCATCTGGCAGGCCCTGGGTACAGCAGTCATCGTTTCTGAGTCCAAGGCCAGGTGGGGCCCACTGGCTGTGCCTGGACTCACAGCAAGGGGCCATTAGAAACATGCAGATGTCTGCCCTCACCTTGAACATGAAGGAGAGACCTCATGGAGAAGAGAGGACTTTTGTCCTGGGTCTTGGAGTTCAGGCCTGTCTTGCAAACATGAAAAAACATTCAAGGAGTCACCTGGTGCAGGGCAAGAGCCTGGGCTCAGACATTCCAGGCTTTGAATCCTGGTGTGGCCTTCTGGGAGCATATATTAGTCAGCCTTCTGTTGCTGTGATGAAACACCTCATTTAAACAAGGTATATGGAGGAAAAGCTTGTTTTGACTCACGATTTCAGAGGTTTCAGTCCATGGTTGCTGGTCCTATTGCTTTTGGGCCTGTGGCAAGGTGGGACAGCATAAGGAAATTGCATTTGCATGACAGTGATGGCTGGGAAGAAGAGAGAGAGAGAGACAGGGAGGGAGGGAGGAAGAGAGGGAGAGAGGGAGAGACCAGCACACCCCCAGTGATCCAACTTCAACTTCCTCCTCCAACCCCATCCCAAATGTTCCATCATCTCCAAATAGCACCATCAGCTGGGACCAAGCCTTCAAAACGTGAGCCTTTAGGGGTTGTAAGATCCAAACTGTAACAGGGTGTGTGGTCTTGGTCCTCACTGTGGCTGTTTTGAGCTGTGGTTCTTGTGTAGTACGGTGGATTGGTAAGGAGGATTCAGTGAGAATGCACAGAGGCCATGTATCTGCTGCATGTTGGAGTCCGAGCTGGGCCTGATGGATCAACATCCTCTCTCAGTGGGCTTGTGCAGTGGAAGCGCAAGGTTGGAGGAAGTGCAGGGGCTCAGGGGCTGAAGCTGAGTGACCTTGTCTCCAGGCTTCTGTGACCCTATGAATATATCCGGGGAGGCAGGAGAGGCTGGAACAAGGCAGGGAAGAGGCATCTCAGGCAGACAGAGGTTGCTCTGGGGAAGGAGATTCTGGGAGGTGACCTGGAGCCCCCAGGAGTATGAGTGTCAGTGGAGACCCAGGCACACGGCTGGACAGCAGTGTGAAGATGGAAAGGACAGGGTGGGGTCAGCAGTGTCCTAAGGGGCAGGAACAGTGACAGGCAGATGACCTTGGCTGTCATTAAGCTCTGCCTCTGGATTCTGGATGAGGAGCTGGGAGTGTCCAAGCCCTCAGCATCTCATGCCGGTCTTGGCGGGGGCATGGGCATGGACATGCAGCAGATTTATAGAGCATCCTTTTCCGTAACTGGAAGGGATGTTAGGGATTGGGCAGGCCCACCTCTTCACCTCTGTAAAGGAAACCGGTCCAGTGAGAAGGGACCGATGCAGAGGAGGGCTCAGGTTCGGATCCCAGCCCCACCCACTGTGCACCTCTGGCAGGTGCCTCTCCTCTTGCCCCACAGGCAGAAACACCTGTCTTGTAGGATTTTTGCAAAGACTAAATGAGATACTGCAGGTGAATGCTTGGCCCAGGGCCTGGCGTGTTGCATGAAGGTATGTTAGCTGTTTCAGAATCACCGTAGAGAGATTTCTTCAAGGTCAAATGGCAGATGGTGGTGGGGCGGCCTATGGCCCAGCATGTGGTATGTGGTTGCATGCCTGTTGGTGACAGAAGGCTGCTTTCTGTGTCGGGACAGCACTTGGTGGGGCTGCAGTGGAGGTGACTGGGTGATTTCAGAGAGCAGCAGGACCCAGGGGCTCGGCGGAGTCTTGGATGGCAATGGCTTCGGTGTGCTACACTGTGATGGGTGTGGACAGACAGCGGCTGGTGAAAGGCCTGGGATCGGTGGATTTTGTGGGTCAGAGGTGTAAGATTGGGCAGTGTTCACTTTGGCTGGCCAGCGCACCTCGGGGTGGGCCATCTTGCTCAGCGGAGCCAGGGGACAGCCAGGGACATTCTTGCTGAAGGGTCCGACAGTCTCCCCCTTTGGGATGTGGCAGAGGGGAATTTAGCACTGCCCCTCCCCCTTGCTAGGGAGCTGGCATGTTGGAAGCATCCAGGTGTCCTGCCTTTGCCTAAAGCATGGGAAGAGATTTCAGGGCAAAGAGATCAGCACACAGGTGTCGGGCATGTGTATCGTTGCGGGGTGGGTTCTCTGCTTCCCGGATCCCTTCTCCTGGTGTTCCCTGGGTGCCTAGTGCTGTACTTTGTACCTGCTGTACATCCACAGAGGGTCCTGGAACAGTGCTTGTGCCATGGACTTGGACACTGGCTAGTCCTAGTCTCGAGTCTTGACCTGGCCCTCCCTGCTGTGTGACCTCATTCACTCAGTCTGCTGAACCTCGTTTTTCTCATCTGTGAAGTGGAGCCATGCAGCTACTCTGCAGGACAGGCAGTACCACAGGGGCAGTTTTTCACATGTGCCCTACATGGGGTGACTGGGCTCATTGTTTGTGGCCCAAGGGAAGTGATGGCCTAGTGGGAGTGTTAGGCCTGTCCAGGAAGAGGCCACTGAGATGTCCTCATGAGCTGTAGTACCCTGTGTGCTGCAACTCAGAGCTTTGGGGTGCCGGAAGCACTCATGGCTTGGGGCGGGGCCTGGGAGGAGCTCCATTTTGTTTAGTTCACATGGACTGTGTGCTCCCTGTCCAGGAGGTCATGCTGTCACCTCCCAGGATGCCTCCTGTTACTCAGCTGATGTAGACTCAGGGCTGCCCTGAGAGTCGGGGGGAGGCAGCGATGGCCAGCACCTGGGGAAATGAGGGAGGTGTTGGAAGAGCAGGAGGCGGGCCTGGGCATGGCTTTCCCAGCAGCATCGTGGCTGGAAGCCTGGGCGAGTAGACTGACTAAGCTTGGGGGTGACAAGGCGGGGGAAGTAAGGGGATCCCAAGTCTTCGGAGCTTAAGTGAGCTCGAGGGACGGTGAATGGTGGCAGGCAGGGGATGGCCTCACTGGGGTCTCTTCCTTTGGGGTCCTGCTCAGGACTTCTTTGTGGTGGAGCTCAGGATGCCTTTCTGTTTGGAGGGCTGGGCCCTTGGAGAGGGGCTGGGCTGTCCTGGTGATGAGTCCGCCAGGAAGAGCACTGCCATGGCCTTGGTGGGGCTTGGTGGGTCTGTGGGCCTTGGTGGGGCTGGACTGGGCCCAGCTTAGCTCTGTGGATGCATAGGAAGGCCCCTTGCTTTCCCACCCTGCCCCCTTGGGCTCCCCAGGCCCACTGAGGCAGGTGCTTGATCCCGGCACCTGCGGCCTCCTCCCCTTGGGCTGCAGAGGGGGGAGTTTGAGGTTTACTGTCCCCAGGGCAACCCGGGCTGTGTCTGTGAGTCCCCAGTGAGGTGCAGGGGGAGGAGCTGGAGGGGCAGGCAGCCTCTCTCCCTGCCCCCCCCTGCATGGTGGCTCAGGCGATAAACTGCTTATCCTCAGGTTGTCTCCCTGAGCCGAATGCAGAAGTGTGTTATTTAAATTTCAAAATCACATTCTTCTTCTAACAGCTGTCAGAGACTCTGAGTGTCAATGAAAATTGGGCTTTCGCTGCAGCCCTGTCACCTCGTCCACTTCCCCGTTCAGGGATAGCTCTTCTGCCGGCCAGGGGCAGATGAGCATTGTCTGGGGGGCGGGGGCAGGTGACAGATGGCTGTCACCAGGCTGACGGGTTGCTGGAATTGGCAGGGGGGAGTCAGCCCCTGCCCAGCCAGGAGCGCCAGGGCTTAGACAGCTACATTTTCTCTCTTCTGTTTCCATTTTTCCTCTCCTGTAAAAGCCAGGGACCTCAGGCTCCTGTCAGTGGGTAGAAGGATTTGCTTGCACTGAGATGTGAGCAGGGTGTTGGTGACTTCATTTTTGGTTGCCTTTGTGTCCAAGAAAGAAATTGCCATGGAAAAAAAAAATACCAGCAGAGAACAAATGTAACCCTGAAGAAAGGCTTTCTGATGGTAGAATTCCAGGTGCCAGGGTTGGGGTGAGATTTTTTTTGAGGGCTGAGGATATTTCCTGGTACCTTTCCAGTCACATCCTCTAGGTAGATACCTGCTTGCCTCTCCTTCTGTGTCTAAGCAGGATGTGCTGGCAGCTGCTGTGGGGGGTGGTTTTTGGCAGGATACTTCTTGTCTCCTGGCTCCTCATTGGCTTCTGTGGTATCCACACCCCTTGCCATTGGCGGCACTCGTTCTCTCCAGTTTAGCCTGATGGAAACAGGATGTGTGTCCCTGTGCTAGGAACGTCCCTCCTACCATGCCTGTCACATGTTCCTGTGACCTCAAGGGTGTTCAGAGAAATGATCACAGTCAGGACAGGGGTCAGTGTGGAGGTGTCGAGTGTGCACATGTGCAGAGTGCAGTGTGGTGGGGGAATGCAAGTATGTGTGGCACACGTGTGGGTGGTAGATGTGTGTTAGGTGATGTGTGTGTGTGTGTGGGTGATTGGTATATGTAGACAATGGTATGCATGTGTGTGTGTGCCAGTATGTATATATGTTTGTGATACCTGTGTGTATAAGAGCATATGTTAATGTGCTTGTGGGTGGTGTGTGTGGTTAGGGTGGTTTGTATGTATTAGTAGTCACTTTCCTGTCACTGGGACAAATTACCCAATACCAATCTAAGGAAAGGTATAATTTGGCTACAGTTTTCAGAGGGTTTAGTTCATGGTTTTATTGGCTTCGAGGCAGAAACAGCATGGTGGAAAATCATGTTGAAGGAAAGGCTGCTTAGCCCATAGCAACCAGGAAGTGGGGAGACAGAGGAATCAGGGTCAAGAATGCATCCTCCGAGGCCACCCCCCTCAGTGACCCAGCTCTAACCAGTCCCCACCTCCCAACAGCAAGTCAGCTATGAACTCATTGGTGGCGATATAGCTTGCCCAGGATCCAGTAATCTTCCAAACCCATGAAACTTTGGGAGAGATTTTAGATCACACTGCAAATGTGATATGTGTGTGTGCCTTTTTTTTTTGCTTGTGTGTATGATGGTATGTGTGTAGACATGTGTATCAGTGTGTGTGTGAGGTGGTGTGTGTATGTAGATGTATGTATGTGACAGTGTGTGTCAGGTGGCATGTGTAGGCATGTGTGTCAGTATGTAAGGCAGTGTGTGTAAGTGTGTGGAGTGGTAGTGTGTGCTTTGGGAAGTGTGTGGCATCTGAGAGGTGTGTGGAGGTGTGTATATGGTGTGTGCATGTAGATGTGTGTGTCTGGGTATGTGTGTGTCTTGTGGAATGGAGGAACAGTTGTGAATTGGGGCAGTGGCTTCCGTCTGCAGGTGACAAGGAAGGAAAGGAGACAGGACAGGGAGGCAGAGCTGAGTGTGCAGCTGTGCCTTCTTCCACTGCGACCCTTGGGACACCCTCTCCCCTCCACCCACCTCACCATCAGCTCTGGGAGGAGCAGCCCAGGTGAATCCTGAAGATCGTGAGTACCGAGGGCCATCATCCACAGAAACGGGGAGCACACTTAGCTTGTGGGGTTTGGGGTGTGCTTGTCAGGAGGCAGTTTCCATGGACTCTGGACGCTCATGTGTGCTCTGCTCAGGAGGGACATGTGAGTCGGGCCCCAGGCAGTCCTTGAGCATGCTCAGTGCTCCCCGCCTTGTGCTAGTGCATTGTTCTTACAGAGTGGATGTTCTGTTATCTGGAGTTGGGGAAAAATAGAAAACAAACCAATGAGCAGATTGACAGAGAAAATATAGACTGTGATGAATTTTATGCAGAGATTAAAATAGGGTGGCTGGATGAGGTGACTAGGAACACCTGGCTGTGACTCAAAGGAAGGGTCCAGCCATGGCGCGGGGGGAGGATCAGGGAGCAGCAGAGGGAGCAGGTAGGAAAGACCCCGGGGGAACCAAGAGCTGCTCTCACAGGTGAGGTGGAGGCAGCAGTATGAGGGAAATAGGGGTAGATGGGGTCAGATCCCCAAGCTTCTGCAGGTCCCGCTAGGAGTTTGGGTTGTATTTTAACAGTGATGGGGCTGGGTATTGATGGTGCATTCCTGTAATCCCAGCACTCTGGGAGGCTGAGGCAAGAGGATTGCAAGTTTGAGCTTAGCCTGGACAATTTAACAGCTTAGTAAGACCCTGCCTCAAAATAAAAATCTGTAAAAAGGGCTGGTGATGTAGCTAAGTGTGAAGGGCTTGGGGAGGAGGGGAAGGGGAAGAGGGAGCGAGAGATTGAGAGGAAGAGGGAAAGGCAGGCAGGCAGAGGGTGTCAGAGAGAGTGGGAAGAGAGACGCAGAGACAGAGATAGAGACAGAGATAGAGAAAATGAACCATTAGGGGATTTTAGTTGAGCAGCACAATATGATTTATGTGTTTGAAAGATGCTCTTGCACTTTGGGAGACTAAACCATGGGGAGGAGGAGGGTATGGACAGAACGGGGAGCAGGGAGAGCAGGTAAGAGGCCGTTGTAGGGTCCAGGTGAGGGACAGTGAGAGGAGAGATGGAGAGAACACATGGGCTTGGGGTAGATCCTGGAGGTGCAGTTGAGAGGATGTGGAGCTGGGATCTCCTATTTTTGATCTGAACTAGTATCCTGCCGTGTACTAGGATGGGGAAGATGAGGGAAAGGACAGATTGGGGGTGGGGTGGGCAGATCAAGAGTTTTGTTTTGGCCATGTTAGGGTTGAGATGCCAAATAGACCTCTACCGGGAAACGCCAAGGTCGGGGTTGATATACTGAGTTATTAGCATATAGATGGCATTTTAAGTCATGGAAACAAGGGGTCACCGAGGGAGCGTACATTCAGAGAGCGGGCTGAGATGCCCTCCAGAGAGAACGGGGAACGGGTTGGGGGATGCAGGCAGCGGAGACAGGGCTGGGTTTCAGGTAGGGGGTTTTAGAAGGTGGTGCAGTGTGCCCTGGGCAGCTGAAGGTCAAGTTAGAGAGCTCATTGAAGAGGCCGTGGGCTCAGCAACATGGCGCTCACAGTGGTCTCACTAGAGGGGCCTCGGGCAGGTTGGGGAGACTGGAGGAGAGAACGTGTCACGCTCAGGTCAACCAGGAACCAGAGACTGCCCTTCCGAGCTGTGCCATAAAATGGAGCAGACAAATAGCGGGTAGAGTGGGGGTGGTTTGAGGGAGGCCTTTGGATTTGGTTTTGGTCTGTTTTGTAATGGGCAATAATGGTGGCACATTTGTGTACTTCGGGAATGGCTCATGGCACAGGGAGAGATTGAAAGGCATGAGGGGACCAGGAGATGTCAGAAGGGGCGTCCTTGAGCAGTGAGCAGGGATGGGACCCACAGCACATGGGAGGGCAAGAGGGGGAGCAGGCTTTGACAGGCAGGAGACTTTACCTCCAGATACATGTGGAATAGCTTGGTTGCTGCCAAGGTGGGGAGATAAGGGAATTTCTGCAGAAATCTTCTGGTTTCTCACAAAGTACAAGGCAAATTATTATGGTCTGAATGTTGGTGTTGCCCCCAAATACATATGGTAAAGTCCTAGCCCCTAATGTGATGGCTTTAGGAGGTGGAGCCTTTGAGAGGTGAATAGGTCATGGGGGGGCCCTCATCATTGGAATTAGTGCCTATATAAAAGAGGGCCAGAGAGAGCTCCTTTGTCCCTTCCAGCAAGTGAGGATATTGTGAAAAGATGGGTTGTCAGTGACCCAGAAAGCAGGTGCTCACCAGACCCTGAATCTGGCTGTGCTTTGTTCTCAGGCCTCCCAATTTCTAGGACTGTGAGAAACGAATTTCTGTTATTTATAATCACATACCAGTTTGTGGTATTTTGTTATAGCAGCTCGATCACATTGAGGCACGATGTAATCAAATTAGAACACGGGAGAGGAGAACGTAGGGAGACTGAGGCAAAAAAGGTGTGAAATGGCCATTTTAAGGCCCTGGAGGGTAGAAATTTAAAGTTGAGATCCATCAGCCCAGGAGTGCGCGTGTGTGCGTGCATGTGTGTGTGTGTGTGTGTGTGTGTGTGTGTGTGTGTGAGACATTGTACAGCTCAGGGACCAGCTGGAGCAGGAGGGGGTCGGCTTCACCAGGGCTGGTGGTTGGTGTATATGATGGAGGAAGCCGGTGGAGGAGGTCAGGGTGCTTGTCTGGAAACCAGGAAGTCTAGGTTAGGGGAGGAGAGCGTGAGGACAGGGCTGGAGGTGGTTGAGCAAGAGGTCAGGGCAAGGGGGCCAAGGTCTGGGGGAGAATTCAAAGTTGCTGGAGCAGGAGTTTCAGAGTGGGAGCTGGCACGTGAAGACACAGTGGTCTGAGGTTGAGATATTTGATAAAGCATGTCAGGAAAGGCAAAACCAAGGTCATGACCATGACAGTGGGGAGCCCAGGGGTCCCAGGAAGAGGGGACGGGTGAGTGAGCAGGTGGCCCATTCCTGCTGGGTGGAAGCCACAGAAATGAGGCTGCTGTGAAAGGGGCTGGTGAGCCAGATGTGACGCCCCTCCAGAGCGGAGAACGGTGGGGTTGGTAGGCGGCACCTCCTATGGAAGAGTGGGTGTGGCAGACAGATGGTGTGACCCCGCAGGAGGCCTGGTGATGCAGAAGCGATGAGGAGAAACCTCCATGGGCCTGGGGTTTGCTGTGTATGAGCGTCCCTTGGCCCCTTCTTTCCTAAGCAGTATGCCAAGTGACTTAAGTCACTGATTTTCACAGAATGCATTGATTCAGTCATTTAATGTCTTTTCAGTGTTTAAAAACATTTTTAGAAATGTACACTGAATGGTTTCCTTGGCTTTTGAAAATTTTTGCGAGTGGACTTCATAACTATATTAAGATACATTCAGGTTTTGTGAAGTCTTAGTTTTGGAACTCAGTTTTTTGGGTTACGAGTTGATGTAGACTTCTTATAGTAAGAAAAGTATATTTCCTATTCAGTAAGCAAAATTTGAGCTCATGATTGGTGCCTCGACTTCTACATCCATTCGGCACAAATAAAAAATGTCAAAGAAGGATTTAGGTGAGTCCCATCAATATGAAATACCTCAGTTTAGATTTTTAGTTGTTATAAGTACAACATCAAAACTTGTAGACCATTGTGGTAATTGGTGTGAGAACGGTAAAAACCCTAAATGTAAAAAATCCCAAGCTCCAAAACTATGCTTTAAAAGAACAAAGCACTCAGATGTGAATAAAACTGGAAAGAATTAAATTTAAGAATTTTTAATTGCCTAAACCTCAAAATTAAGCCTAATCTGCCTTTTGAAGAAGTGGAGACAGAATTTTAAATGTGGTTAAAAATTGACAAAATATAAAATGATATTCAGAAGCATCCAAATTGATTTTTTCCATTGATTTTCAGTGAATTTGCCATTTGTCAAATGGATTTTTGGCAGGTTGGTCTGCTTCCAACAAATCTGGCTTCCCCTAGCACATCCTTGGGTGGCTGTGATGTCCTGATGGGGCTGGGAGATGAGGGGAAAGTTTGGGGAGGAATTTGGGACTTCCAGGGCTGATTTGAAGGGGGGCGTGAACTGGAGACCAGAGCAGTGGGGGCTGAGGGTTTGGGTCCCTCCAGGTCCTGGGCTTTGATTGACGACTGAATGGACAGGGGATGAGTTGCTGGGAGTGGCCTTGTCATCTTGGAGAAGCCAAGGTACTGCTTCCAGCTTTCTGGTACAGGGCTCCTGGCTACCACTCCCAGGGATATGGGGCCAGAGGTGGGATGGTGCCCTGAGATTATGCTCCGTTGGGCTTCCTGAATGGAACAGAGGAGCTCCGGAGACCTCTGTTGATCACAGAGTTGGAGACTGGGGACTCTTATCTTTGGAGAATGGTGTGTCGAGTCTGGATCACATGAGTCTGGTGTCTTCTACCAGCAGGGTGATATGAATACAGCAGGAGAGTTGGGAGAGAAGCTCTTTCCAGCCAGGGAGGGCCTTCACACTGAGTTATATTCACAAGCTTTGGTAAGAATTATTTTCTTCTGATACAGGATCTTGCTAAGTTGCCAGTTGCCCAGACTAGCTTCAAACTTCTGATCCTCTTGCCTCTAGCCTCCCAGAATGCTAGAATTATCGGCACACACAGTTTTAAACAAGCCCTTTTCACTTAGTACAGTGAATGCAAATTTTGAGAGGCATTGTGTTAGCCTGCTTTTGCATTATCACAACAGAAGACTCCAGACAGCTCACTTAAAAAGAGAAAAGGCTTATTTAGCTCACAGTTTCCAAGTCCAAGATCCAGTGGCCCTGTTGGTTTGGCATCTGGCGATGCACTCCCTACTCTGGAGTGAGTGGTTATGTGGTGGCTCTTCATGGAGAGAGCATGTGTAGCAGCTGATTATCCCATCTTGAACCTGAGCAAAGGTAGGGTGAGGCCAAACCCAGGCTTTTAAGAAAAATCCTGTCTCTAGAACCACCATGAAACCATGGTACCTATCTTTCAAGAGTTCATCACCATTGACCTAAGGACTTTCCACTAGGCTCCACCTCCTAAAGGTTCTACCACTGCCAAATACTGCCACCTCGGCGCTGCCTTTAGCATATGGGCCTTTGGAGGACACTCAAGTTGCACCTAAACCACAGACATTTGTTTCATCTGCATTATCCTTCTCAATCTTTAGATAGTCCAAATGTAGGGTATTCTGTCCCATTTTGCAGATGAGGCATTGAGGCAGAAGAGGTTGCACAACCTGTGTGCTTGCTCTGCCAGCCTGTGGGCTGCTGCACCTCCCAAGTGCCTGCTGGGTCCCAGTCCCCATTCTTAACTGTGACCAACGCCCGATTGACCTCAGGCATGGAGATGTTTCCCTTTGCTTGCCCAGCTCTAACTTTCCCCTGCTCTGGAATGTACCTAGATACACTCCTCCGCAGGTGGATGCCTTGTTGATTTTGTGCATCTGCCCATTAATCCTTGACCCCTGCCGGGACCCCAGTAAGTGCTGGTTGTAAAGTGCATCTGGGGTTGATGACCCCATGGGGACAAGAGGTGTGGAGGTCATGGTTGGGGTGGCACAGATCCCACAGGGAAGGTGGGCCCCAGTGTGGGCAGCCCCCTATTTCTTCTCCTGGGCCCTCGTTTTCCCTCCCTGTCCTTCCTGTCTTCCATGCAGCCCTGGTAGAGTCTCTTTATTCTGCATCTCATTGTTCATACTCTCCTAATTATTTGGAGTCAGTTGACCAGCGAGGTGATCCTCTTTTTTCTTTTTTGAAATTTTTGTCTTGATGGCTGCGAAACCAGCGACTCTTCATTTTCTCCCAGCTCCAGGGCTGCTCCTTCCCAGTCTCCAGCATACGCTGGTGCCCCTGAGCTCTGTCCCAGCACCGTTTCTTGTCTTCATTCTCACCCTCAACCTTGGTGACCTCGCTGAGTTGTGTGTGCCTCTCATGACAGTTAATGCAGTCTGTGGTCTGTGCCCGGACTGCTCTCCCCAGCTCCAGTCTTTTCACTGTCTCCATGTGGATGTCCCGTAGGTCTCTTCTTGTGCCAAGCCCCAACCCTGAAGATGCATTCATCCTGCCCCTTCTTCCTCTTTCCTACTGAGACAGCATCACCATCTACCTGATACTCAGGCCCAAACCCCAGCTTTCCTTACGTTTTCTCTCTTGCCACTCACAAGCCAGCCAGTCCTGTTGACATCCTGCCTAAGTTACTTGTAGCATGGGCTCGTTTTTTGCCCTCCCAGCAATCACCATCCAACCCAAGTCTCCACCTCCATCACCTGGTACCGCAGTGGCTGTCACTCGTCACCTTTGCCTGCCTCTCCTGTCCCCAACCATATACTCTGTCTTCTGTATGTCGGCAAGTGAACTAGGTGGCTCCCCTCCTTCCTGCTTTCCAAGTGCTTTCTACTTTAAAAGAAAAATCTGAAGTTCTTACCCTGCTCTGCAAGGTGTCTTGGGTCTCCCTGATTGTTCCTGTGATTTTGTTTCTCTCTAACTTTTGCCTCATTCAGGAAGCCCCAGTCCCTCTGGGGCTCACGCTGGTCTCAGGACCTTTACATGTGTTATTCTTTGTGCTTGGGATTCTCGTTACCTTGGATTTTCCCTGTATTTCACTCCTGCTTATTATTCCATCTCAACTCCAGTAGCACCTTTTAGGAGAGACCCTTTCTCTCATCTCCTGGTCTTTTTCTCTGAACTTCCTTATTTTCTTCATCATCATACTTATTGGTTCTTTAAATTATTAATTTTGTATGTTCATTATCAGTCCTTTCACTAGAATAAAAGCTCCTTGTGAGCAGGGATTTTGTCTCACATTCGTAGCTACATTTTAAAGCCTAGCTTATAGTCAGTGCATAAAAGTATTTGTGGGCTGCTATTTGATCAACTGCTAACTGTGGGGCTGTGTGTGCTGTTCGTGAAAAGGCAGGCATGATCAGAAACCCGTGTGTGTGAGTGTGTGTGTGTTGTTGTGTTTGCACGGGACCAGGCTAGTCTCCTTTGGGTCTGCCATTGTTGACCTGTGGTTTCATGGCCTAGGAACCGGGTGGGACGGGCACTATCCCAGGCCTTCCAGCCCTTGGAATCTTGCCCTGGTTGTGACGGTGGATAGGCAGGAGAATCAAAAAACGCGAGAGAATGTGTAGTTCAAAAATCACCATTTTTCATGTAAGAAATGAGATGCAGAGAGGGCCAGGGGTTACTCTGGTTCTCACAAAACTGAGAGATGCAGACAGCGGGTTAGGACCCAGGTGTTCCAGCCCCTGCTTTAGCAGCAGAGATGTGCAGCAGGTGGGGCCCGGGGTCCCAAGGTGGGCTTAGGGAGAGATATTGCAGCTGCAGATGGGGTTCAGCAGCAAGCGCCTAGCTGTCTACTTCCTGGATGGGCAAGAAGAGAAGCTGAGACACCTGTGTCCCTGCTGACTTGAAGGTGCTGTGGAAGGCTGAGCCTCATTTCTGTTCCTGCAGGCAGAGTCCTGTTTGTGACTGGGAAGTCTGCCTTGACGCACGGGGGCTATGGCCAGGTGTAGAGGGGGTGCGCTTGGTGACAACAGCAGGCCACTGGCACCTTCTGCTGAGAGCACTCTGGATAGGTGAGCTCGCGCTCTCCTCCAGGTGTTGTCTCTCCGTCTCTGGAAGGTGGCTTCAGAAACCTGCAGACCTTGTGAAATCCGGATGTGTGTGTGCCATCCCCAGAACTGCTGACTCGGGGGTCTGGGTTGGGTCCTGTGAACCACGGGTGCACCAGGCTTTGGGCACCTGTGCTCTAGATTTGTCGCCTGTCTCTGACTGTGTGTGCACCGCTGGAATGCACGATGGACAGGGAAGAAATATTTTAATTTCAAGAGCACGGCCTTGTCAGAACAGTTCAGAGTTAATGGAGATGTTATCAGTGAAGACAAATCTAGATAGGTATTGGACAATTTAAAAAGCGAGTCAAAGAAATTTTTAAAAATTCATTTAAGAGTCAAGGAATTTAAAGGAAAATCTAATTAAATAGCTGCAGATAGTACTGTTAACAGGGCCCAAATGTCATAGGTGGTCCTTGGGTGACTGATGTTTGGTAAACCCAGCTCTATATGAACATCGAACAACTATGCAGAGAATATCAGTCTGAAGGGGGCCACATGCTTGCTGGCCACAGTGCCCCACTGTTTGGCGACAGCCCTGTGCTACATATGGACCTTTGGCTTAGGGCAGTGTCCCTGGGGAGAAGAGATGGGGCTCTGTGGCCTGGAGTACAAGTTGGGGCAAAGGCTGGGGTGCAGAAGGCTGGCGCAGAGCCTCTGGCGGTGGACCTGGCCTGTCCTTCTGCAGCACGCTGGCCTCCCCTTTGCCTGGTCCTCACAGAGTGGGGAAGGCAGGAGGAGATAAAGAAGCCAAGATGTGTCCCTAGCCTCTGGGACTGGCAGGATGAATTTACTGAGGTGCTGGGCAGTGCTGTGTATTACTGAATCCCACCTGCCTCTCCCTTGGGCAGCTGTTTACTATTTTCTGCTTGGCCCAACTCTGCTCTTTGCTGTGGGCCTGGGAGACCCATATGGGGCCAGAGTACGAGACTGTGTCAGGGACAGGCTGGGCCTGGTATGCATTTCCAGCTCCCAAGTCCCTGTCAGGTCCTGTGTTTCGCAGCCTTCTTCAGGGTGAGGATGGGAGGTGAGAGGAACCTGGGTTTCTGGAATTCCGCATCCCTGCTCCCCACTGCCTGCTCGTTTTGTTCAGGGGCTGGAACCTGAGCAGTGGCTGAGAACTGTGCGGGGTTCTGGTGGGGGGAGGTCCTGCTGCACTGGGTTTGTGTTTGGAATCCCCACTGCTTCTTGCTCCCTGGTGGGGACTTGCCCTCCAGACTTGAGGGTGGGCGGAAAGGCAGGGGCTGGGCTGGCAGGGGTGTGTGGGCTGAGCCGGTACCATTACAGGGCCTGCATGCACCTGGCTGTGTGGAGTGACGGAAGCCGGAGTGGGTGGCCTACTGGGAGGGGCCTGGCCGAGCAGAGCTTGGAGTGGCTGAGGTGTGTGGGGTGGTTTGCTGTGTCCCATCATCCAGTCCCCACCTGGCAGGGTCAGAGGGGGCATCTTCCCGGTAACCAGGCAATTGCTGCTCCTTTTGCTGCATTTCTTGATTTCTTTCTTTTCTTTCTTTTTTTTTTCCTAGGAAATTTACCAAGTTTGGGCCCAGGGGTTTACATTTCCCACCCCCTAGCAAATGCTTTCACTGTTCGAGCCCTACATGGAAGCCACTGAGGCTATAATTACCCTGGCATTAGCTCAGGAACATACTGAGAGGAGCGGGAATGGAGCACCTGGGGAATCGAGGAGTGGCCACAGGCCTGCATTAGCTGCTTTTCTGCTTGCAGTTGTCGCTGCTCCTCCAAGATCCCCTCCTTGTCTTCTCTCTCCCACCTCTGCCCCAGGTCACTGAGCCCTTCCCTCCTGCCAGTCAGCCGGCATCTGACAGGTGCGCCATGGATGGCTGGTTGGGGAGGACCCCACCCATCAAGGTAGGGTCCCTGCAGTAGCCTTGGTGTTGACAAATGTCCTTGGTCCTTGCCTGGCCTGGCAAAATGCTTGAGAGGAGCTCAGAGGATTGCTCGGGAGGCCAGATGCCCCAGCATGGCCCACGAGTCCCTTGCCTAATTCTCCAATGTCCCCTCTTGTCATTCTTTGGCTGGGTCTGCTTTTCCAGGTATAATGAATGGATTCTGGATTTCAGCAGAGATAGCACCACATATGTGCCCTCCTCCCTCAGCTCTGGGCAGGATACATTCCTGTCTGCCCCTCAACATCTTCGATGCATTGACACGGGTGGCTCTTCTGTCCCCAGCACTGTGTCTCAGGCAGGGTGACAGCACCAGTGGCTAGGGAAGTGCCCGGCACATAGGTTGATTGATTAGGAATACAAACTTTGATTGTTTTTCTGCCTTCGTTTCTCCAGCCCCATTTTTCTTTGAGCAGCCTGATTCACAGCAGAATTGAGGGGCGCTACAGAGAGTTCATGTATCAACACCCCCCTGCTCCTGCACCCCACCAGATCTATGCATTTGTTAGACTAAGGATCCTAGACAGACAGACCATTGCTACCTGGATCCCACAGTTGGCAGAAGAGAGGTGTCTCTTGGTGTTGTCTATGGCTTTGGACATACACTTAATGACACGTAGCTATCATTGCGGTATCAGCCTAATCTCACTGCCCTAGAAACCCTGCTCTATCTATTCACCCTTTCTTCCCCTGACTCCTAATAACCATTGACCTTTCTACCATCTCTATCGTTTTCCTTTTTCCAAAATGTCATGTAGTTGGAATGGTATATGTGGCTTCCTCCACTTGAGGTTCTTCTGTGTCTTTTTACAGCTTGCTATCTCACTTCCTGTTACCACTGAATAATATAACATTGTCCAGATGCCTTTCTCCCCTTAGTTTTTCCAACAAAGAGAGAGGGTGCTTCTTTGGCCTTGGTGGGGCTGCTGTTGGCTAGAGCTGGTGTTGTGGTGAGTGGCTTGGTCTTCATCGATCATCCCCCAGGTTTTCCTTCTCAGCCCCTTCTGGGCCTGGCCCACATTAATACTTGATTACTAGTGGTCTTTTATTGACCACTGTAGCCTGTCTGTGTCAGTTTTGCTTCCTTAATGATATTAGTAGGTCTTTTGAGCTCTTATTGTAAACTAGACACGCTCTAAGCCCATTTATTCTTTTACCCCCCTAATACTTACTCAGCATGTGTGTATTAAACACCTTAGTAAGATGAACACAGCAGCTAGCAACTCACAAAGTGTAACTCCCCTGCCTGCACGGAGCTTGTATTTGATACAAACAAACCAATAAGTGAGTGTGTACTCTAGCAGTGGCCATAGCTGCTGGGGGGAAATAGATGAGAGTAGGGGGTGCGTGGAGTGTGGAAGTTGCTGTTAGGCACAGGAGGACTCACACATGAGGTAACACTGAAGCCGAGACCTGAGCAAATTGAGGAAAGTTGCCGGCAGTCATGGGCTACGGGAGAGCCTTTTAGACCAAGGGGCAGCCAATTGCAAAGGCCCTGAAGCTGGCCCCAGCTGGCCTGCTCCGGGAAGATCCAGGAAGACCCGGGAGGCCAGTATTGGAATAGAGGGAACCAAGGGAAGGAGTTGGAAATAAGGTTCTGTAGAGTAGTGCTGACTAGAAGGATCACATGCAGCCAGGTGAGGTGGTGTATACCTGTAATCCCAGCTACTTGGGAGGTTGAGGCAGGAAGATTGCAAGTTCGAGCCCAGCCTGGGCAACTCAGTGAGGACCTGTCTGAAAATGAAATAAATAAAAAAGGGCTGGGACTGTAGCTCAATGATAGCATGCTTGGTTGGCATACCTGAGCCACTGGATCAATCCCTAGTTAAAGAAAACATTTAATATGCATCCCTCTCATGGAATTCTAAATATTATAGTAATCATGTTAAAAGGCAAAAAGATATAAGTGTGTAAAATAGCCATTGAACATGTAATCAAATTAAAAAAATTATTAGTGAAGTACCTACTTTTTCTTGTGTTTTCAAAATCTGGTGTATTTCTCAAATAGGGTCTGCACATTTGAATTACCCTGGCTACACCTCAAGTTCAATGGCCATGTGTGCCTAGTCGCTCTCATATTGGACAGCACAAATACAGAGCCTTGCAGGTCGTGCCATAGCTTTCGAATGAGATGGGGAGGCCAATGAATGGTCTGGGTCCAGGAATGGTATCTCTTTGTCTTAGGTTCTAGGAAATTCACTCCAGCTGCTGCGATAAGATGGGATTGTTGGGTGGGGGATAGGAGGACCAGGAAGGAGGTTTTTAAACCAGGCACAAAGTGATGGCAGCTTGGACTAGAGGGGCAGTGGGCAGGAAGTGGTGAGTTCCAGATGTTTTGCAAGCAGAACCTCCAGGTTTTCCTGATGTGCTGTGTGAATGAGAGAGGAGTGGAGGATGCACAGAGAACTTCGGCTTGAGCTATTGGAAGGACCCGGTTGCTTGCAGCAGGATGAAGATTGTTGGGGTGGAGAGCAGCCTTCAGGTCTGGGTTTGGGATGTGGGTGTCTGGTTTTCAGGCAGAATTGTGAACAGTTGGACAGATGGGTCTGAGGTTCAGGTGAGGGGTCTGGCCTAGGAAGGGTGTTGAGTGCCCTAGGGAGCAGGTGCATAGAGGGGAAGACTGAGCCAGCAAGGCACGCTGATCAGGGAGTGCTGGGAGCTGGGCGGGAGGCCCACAGAGGGTGGAGGGCAAGTCAGGAAGGGATTCAGGCAGGAGGAAGTGGTTTCTGTATCCCTGGCTGCTGATGGACTGGGAAAGGTGAGGCTGAGGATTCCTTCTCACTGAGGAGAGAGGTGGGGCAGATGCCAGACTGAAGTCCCAGGGAGAACTGGGAAGAGAGCAGGAGATGCTGGGACAGAAAGCTAGCTTGAGTCATTCTGTTCAAAAGGGAGCAGAGAAATGGGGTGGTAACTTAAGAAGGATGTATGATCATGAGGTCATGAGGGCTTTTTTTTTCATTAAAGATGGGACTGTAGTATCAGTGGAGTGTTCTAGTAGACAGAATAAAATAATGATGCAGGGTAGAGTGAAAATAATCAGTAATGTTATTCATTCTTGCACTGACCCTATGCAGTAAGGCACTATTTTGGAGGCAAAGGAAGGCTCAATCACTTGCCCAGGGTCACAGGGCTAATCAGTAGCAGAGTCAGGAGTCAAAGGCTGATGGCTCAGTTCTTGAAGGCCCAGTCCTGGCTACTGTGCTATTCTGCTTCTTGGTTTCCTACCTGGGGTGGTCAGCTCTTGCCGAGTATGACCTCCTGTTACAGTTTCATGAGTAACGTGGCATCCAGCGGAGGCTGTGCAGCGGTGGGACTTAGAGCTCTACTAACCCAGCGACCGGAACACCAGGAACTGTATTCTGTGCGTGCTCTGTCACCAGGACCCCCCGCGGGAGGGAAGCCAGGCTTCCACCAGCCTTGTTCCACCCATCTCCCCAATGGCAGGGCCGTGCAGCCTTTGGGAGGGGGGATGAAGTGTGGGTGGAGAGGCTGATGCTCATTGGAGGACGCAGATGCTGGTTCCCCCTGGTGTACTGGTGACTGGGTTTCTGCTTGGGTTTGCTGCTCATGCGCTGAGTGGTGCCCAGGGCCTTCGTTTCCTTACCTGTACAGTGGTTGGGTTGGATGATTTTGTACTGGACTCTCGCCAGGGTATCTCAGGAGTGCACATGCACATGGGGGCTCCTTCTCTGGGGCAGAGGCAGGGGGTCACGTGGTCCCCGTGCCATGTGTCTCCTGAGACTCGTGGGGAGGAGCAGCCACCACAGGGGGAGCATAGATTCCTGGGAGCACTGTTCATGCCCAAGACATTCTACTTCATGGGCAGTGACAAAAACTTGAGGTCACGGCACTAATGCCAGAGTTCCAGTTCATCTACCCTGTGGTTGGTTGTGTCCTCAGCCCAGGTTTGGCTTAGGGGCAGCCTTGACTTCAGCTGGCAGGACTCCTAGCTCAGGGGTTCCACAGCAGTCAACCCACTCTGGATGCAGAGGGTGGGCATCTGAAGTACCTGGGGTGGCTTCCATGGCCACGGTGGTGGGGGGAGGATGGTGGTTGTGGCACTGCTCCTACCCTGGCTGCTGAGGTCCCCATCGTGAGCCTTGTCCCTCCGGTCCCACTCCACATGCTGGTGGTGCCTTGCCCTGTCTGTGCCCAGGTGTGCTGCTTCTTGGCCAGGAATGCTGTTTCCTGAATTTGGAAACAGAGCTGCACACACCCAGTGGCTTTGCCTACACTTGTGGTAAGTCCGTGATGAGACTGTGAATTAACAGTCACCGTCCCTGCAGCTCCGCACGTGGGCTGCTCACCCATGCCTGGTGTGTCCTGTAGTGCTTTTTTTCACAGTACTGAGGATTAAATCCAGGGCCTCTTTGCACTGAGCTACATCCCCAGGCCTTTTTTTTTTTTTAATATTTATTTATTTATTTTAAAGAGAAAAAACATTTCAGAACAAGCTAATAGGAGAGTAACAATGATTAATACATTGTGTATTGTTATCTTTAAACTAGTGACACTGAACACAAGATATAGGCATTTAATTGTACAAACAATATTAGCACAAACCTTTCTTTTCAATGAACTAGAGAAATTAGTAGTGTAGCTATCTCAATATACATATATACATATTTTTTGCTTTTCCTTTGCTTCTTTTCTCCTTTCCCCCATCTCAGTTTCTCTTTCCTTTTGAACAGTGTCTTCCCATTTCACAATGTCTATGGCACATTTTGGATCTTATTTATTTACTCTTTCAGCTTCTTATACCAGGGAGACAGTATGATGTTTATACATTCGAATCTGATTTATTTCACTTATGAGTACAGTCTTGAGTTGCATCCATTTACCTATAAAAGTCTCCAGTTTATCCTTCTTTATGACTGAGTAGTACTCCATTGTATAAAAAATCACTTTTTTTTTTTTTTAGCCATTCCTTGGTTGATGAACATTTGGGTTGTTTCCAATATCTAGCTATTATAAATTGTGTTGTTATAAACATGAGCATCCTCAGACTTTGAAACAATTTCCTTTTAAAAAAATTTGAGACAATGTCTTGCTAAGTTGCTGAGACTGGGCCCAAACTTGTGATCTTCCTGCCTCAGTCTCCCAGAGTTCTGAGATTCCAGGTGTGCAGTATCACACCTGACTATTCCTGAGTTCCTTTTGGGCCTGCACAGTAACTCTTTTAGTCCTCCTTGGAGCCCTGGGGTTTAGGGCTTGGGAGGGGATGCCTATTTCATCGATGAAGAAACTGAGCAAGGAGCAGGTATGTGAGACCAGGAATCTCAGACCGCTGTGTCTCCCTGTGCAGGGACACTGACCAGTGCTTCCCTCCTTCCTCCAGGGACGGGGGCAGACCCGGCTGTCAGTGCCAAGAGCAACCACTGCCTGGACGCGGCCAAGGCCTGCAACCTGAACGACAACTGCAAGAAGCTGCGCTCCTCCTACATCTCCATCTGCAACCGCGAGATCTCGTCCACCGAGCGCTGCAACCGCCGCAAGTGCCACAAGGCCCTGCGCCAGTTCTTCGACCGTGTGCCCAGCGAGTACACCTACCGCATGCTCTTCTGCTCCTGCCAAGACCAGGCGTGTGCTGAGCGGCGCCGGCAGACTATCCTGCCCAGCTGTTCCTACGAGGACAAGGAGAAGCCCAACTGTCTGGAGCTCCGCAGCCTGTGCCGGACGGATCACTTATGCCGGTAAGAGCACGCGGCTTGGGGCGTTGGCTTCAGGGTGCTTGCTGTGCGGCTGGTGTTGTCCTTCCTCCACATCCACTGGGGCGCTCCACTGGGTTATGGCTCTGAACCCTGCGGAAGGTGTCAATCAGGTTCAATCCACTTGGATATGTGCAAAATCACTTGTTCATGTTTTCATCCATCCATCCATCCATGTATTCACCATCATTTTCTGATTTGCTAAGTTATTGGACTTGGGTTTATTTTTTGTCTACTCTCTGCCCAGCCTCATGTGAGAGAAGCCAGTAAGCCATCCAAGGAGCTTATAATTTAAAATCATAGCCTCCTGGAGTCTTGAAAAAAGAAATAACCTTCAGAGAATTTGATCCCACTTCTAAAGGAAGCCCCAGCCTCATGACCCAGCAGAGGAAGTTGCTCTCATAGATTGCAGACTGCCTTATTATAGACTGAGAGCTGAACAGGCTAGTGCTAGGGAAAGAATGAGTTCTGGTGCCTGATGGTGCTGTGTTGGAATTCTAACTACCAGTTACTTGCTGTGTGACTTTGAACCAGTTTTAAAGATTTCCTGAGCCTCCATCTCTTCACATATGAAACAGGAATAACAATACCCACGTCACAGGGTTATTTCAGCTTTAGATTGCACATGTCCACTGCCTAGTACAAAATCTGGCATATAGTAAATGCTGGTTAAATGTAGCCTAGATATTAGGGAGTGGGGTTTTTGCTGTTACAGTGAATTGAAGTTTGGTTTCTTAAATGTGTTTTTCCTGTTATTAAGCATTTATCATCCCCTCTTGCATGTAGCACTTGGTTCTAAGGCCTGAACATACAGAGGTGACGTCAGTGCTCTCCAAAGAACATGCACTTTAGCAGGGAAACAGATAAAGACAGAAGTGGTCCCAATTCAGTAGGATGAAGCTGGGAGCTGCCAAGGGCATCTGCCTCAGTCTAGGGGTCCATGGAAGGAGGCCTTGAACAGAGCCTTGGGAAATGAGAAGAAGAAAGTCCAGGAAGAAGATAGCCAGAAAAGGCAAGAGAGAGAGAGAGAGAGAGAGAGAGAGAGAGAGAGAGAGAGAACTGAGAACTGAGAACTGTAGGGGGTGGGCCATGATGTGGAGGCTGTTGGAGAAATAAGAATTGCATAAATAGTTAGCTGCAAGTGTTTAGAGATTGTCTGCTGTGTTCCAGACATTGTTTTCAAAGCTTCACATCTCAATCCTGCAACAAGGCTACAAAGTCAGTACTGTTTTCATCTTTGTCTGTCAGTTGAGGGAATAGAGACAGTAACATATCTAAGGTTACACAGTGCACATTTCAGAGCTGGGAGTCACATGATACCACTTTCTTGCTGATATGGCGTACTGCTTTGGACTAGGGCAGTAGCTGTGGGGATGGAAATTGTGGATTGTTTCAGAGGAGAGTGGTAAGTAGACTTGGATATGGGAGGACTAGGTGACTGGCACAAGATTCCTGGAGGCAAGAATCATTTGTTTTACTTATTCCACATCTCATCCAGCACATGGAGCCTGGTGCACAGTGAGCACCCCATAAATATTACTTGAATAGATACATGCATGGCATCTGTATCTGCCATGCTTCCTAGTTGAATAACTATGGGCTGATGGAATAATTGGGTGAGGTGTTGTTGGGTACACAGTGTTTGAGGAGTCTCTGGGGAAACCATTGCCATTCCCATGGCAACATCTGAGAGGCATTTGGATGAATGGGCCCTGGAACTCAGTAATGAGGCTTGGTTTAGAAATTCTTGGGCTCCTTGTAGGTGATTAATGCCATAGCAGTGGGCGACATTGTGGGGAGGTTTGGTGGAGATGCCTGCAGTTTTGGGCACCCTTGGAGTTCAGGTGGTAAATGAAGCCATCGGTGTGGGTAGTGAGGGCCAAACTCTGCTGGAAACACGGGGGCATGTGGAAGGGAAGGAAGAGGAGGTGCTGTGTGAGGCAGGGAGGCTGGGGTGGTCAGAGGACAATGGGCAGAGAGTGAGCCCAGAGACCAGAAGGGGGGAGGGAGTGGCAAAGCCACAGAGTGCGTGTGTGTGTGTGTGTGTGTGTGTGTGTGTGTGTGGTGTTCAGAGCCGAGTGCCGTGGGCACACTTCTGGCAGGGAGGCAGAATCACAGGCCTTGGATACAAACTGCCTTTTTCAGAAGGAAGCAGGGTAGGGGCCAGGGCCACAGAAGGATGTGGGTTAGGAGTGGCTTCTTTCTGTCCCGGGAGAAGTGGGCATGTGAGTAGTCTCAAGGTGCAGTACTGCTTTGCTAGGTTTGGAATAGGAGCTCTGCTGGAGTTCAGAGGAGGACGGAGTGCTCCGGGAAAGCCCTGAGAAGGAGGCAGTCTTTTCTCTTCTGTCCTGCTTTAAAAAACACACTTTTGAAACAAATAGATTGAGGCAGTTTGAAATAAACCTATGCTTACAACAGTAGGAGAGTTCTCAGGAAAAACCGAGAGCCCTAGAAAGGAGAAGTGAACAAACACCTCTGCTGTGTCCTCCAGCGGTGCTAAACTCGAGCTCGGAGCTTCCTGGTCCCTGGGATCAAGAAGCTGGACAGGCCACATAATCCCCAAAGCATGACAGAAGGAGTGTGCTAATTCTGAAATCCAAACAGATTTTCTCCTTGGACTGAATGCTAAAATGGATTTGCCCGGCTGTGTTGTACACAGTGGTGGGGAATAACGACAGTTGAGGAACTGGGAAGGACACCTGGAATCAAAGCACTGTGTAAGGCTGAGGATCGCAGGTTTGAACCCATCCTGGGCAATTTAGCAAGACCATGTCTCACAATGAAAAAATTAAAAAAAACAAAAAAGGATTGGGGTTGTAGCTCAGTGCAGAAACCCTAGGTTCTGTCTTTCATGCTGGGGGATAAAAAAGAACCCAGAAGACTTTGGTGGTCCTGTGATGGGATTCTGAGGTTGTGCCAGTCGGATGTCAGAAGTGAGTTTCAGGTAGAGGAGGGGCAGGAGCCCAGCACTTGGTATCGTTTTGAGGCAGGGTGGGTGATGGAGTGTGGGGCTCCTGCCGGGTCCTTAGCCTGTGTGAGGTGGGAGAGTTTGGAGCAGGGAGAATTTGGTGGCTTGGTTGGTTTTTGTTTATTTTTCTGGAGATGGAGAACCCAGGAACACAAGCATAAATGTCACATGGTAAAATCACAAAGGACAAAGTATTGGGAGCATGGAGAACGAGGAGCCCTGGTGGCTAAGAGTAGACAGCTTTCAACAGGGACTGAGCCAAGTGGGGAAGCCCCTTGCACTGGCGCTGCGTCTGGATCACTGAATTAGGGACGGGGCTTCCTTGGAGAGGCCTGAGGTCATGAGTAGGAAGTTCACATTGCTTCGGGATGTGGCAGGTGAGCTCTTGTCTGCAACCAGGACATTCATCCAACCCTTCATCGCTCCCTTCCCACATCCCACACACTTGCATGCCAAAGTGTGGTCCTTGGCAAGGGAGGGCAGGAATGAGGGCTGGACCTGTGTGTCGGGTGAGTCTGGCAGGCCCTTCGGGGATGTTGGAGCAGAAGGAAGTGTCCTTTAGATACTTTGCTTGTCACTCAGAGTTGAGGCTTGACGTGGGCTGGGAGATGTGCTGGGGAGAAATGGGGACCAAGATGTAGAGACGGTGGACAGGGAGGGGTAACCGTGGTACCTGAAGTCAGAGCTGTGGCCGTGGTCTCCTGAGTGGCCCTGGATGGGCTGCTTCACTCCCTGTGCCCTTCGAGCACACAAGAACACATCCAAGCCTGTGAATCTGAGTCTATCCAGGTAGTTTTGCAGCCTACTTTCTGCTGCTCTTGCCCTACCACTTGGGTAATGTTCCTCGAGAGATGCTCTTTTGGCAGAGTAGTAGATGAGCAAGTAGTCATAGAGGTGCCCACTCTCAGGCCCAGGAGGTTGCAGGTGGTCCACGATGGGCACGTGGAGGGTGGGAAGTGAGGCTTGGCTCTGCACTGTGCTCTTGAGGGGACACTGCTCTCCAGGTTCCTGCCCTCCAGGTGGGCACCAGCAGTGGGAATCTCGTGACTGTGGAGAAGCCCAATACTGTGGTGTTTGGAGAAGGAGCTGGAGACTCCCGCCACTTGGATACTTTAATGAATGAAACTGGCTTGCTGGGGACATGGGAAAGTGTCTCTGGATGACGATTCTTTAGAAACGAGGCCCCTGCCTGTGGGCCTGTCTCAGAAAGTCCCTGTACCTCAGGGCTGTAGTGCTGTCCTGACTTCACCAGGCCTGGCTGGGCCCTGCTCCCTCCTTCTGTTTTGGGAGTTGTTCACTTGTGCTAGATTTCTGATACCCTGTCCCTCAGGCACCGCATGACAGCCAGCTCATTGCATTGCTGTGAGACACAGCAGGCCTCATGTGTCACTGAGGTGGTGTTCACCTGTGTAATGTGTCACAGACTCAGCAGTGCTGCCTGAGTAAATGTCACTGCTGCAAAGGGTTGGAGGTTTGCCTTGATCTGGGAAGAGCCTTGATTAAACAAGGGTATCTGCTTGTTACGCCTCAGGGTTATTGGAAGCTTTTCTGAATCCTCCCACCACCCTTTGGACGGGGCCCGCAGGGAACTTCTGGAAGCTTCTGTCTTCCCACGGTTCCAGCTGCCTGGGAAGTAGTGTCCCAGTGGATCAAGCGCTATCTTCACCTCTCTTCACACCCCTCAGCCTCAGGGCTGTCGATTTAAATTGACCAGAGATGTCAGGAAGACCAGGAGAGGCATGGCATTTAAAAGGTTCTGATACGGAGTCTGGAGCACCTGGGAAACGTGTGGGAATGAGTCCCGATGGGCCGTGATGTACAATTTTTCCCTCTAAACTTGCACTTATTGCAAAGATGTCCTCAGTGTGTGTGTGTGTGTGTGTGTGTGTGTGTGTGTGTGTGTGTGTGTTGTGTAGTGGTGGCTGTGGGTTGTGGGGCAGATGATTGCATTCTTCTGTAAGCCGTGTCCCTTCCGGGCCGTGTTAGAAGCGGCTGTTCGAGTTGTCCTGTTCTTCTCAGTCTGCCAGGAGGATATAAATAACTCCTTACTGGCCTTATGCCATCTGCGGGGCTGTAATTCAACCCCTGGGTGCTGAGGATGTGTATAAATAGATTCCAGCCTGGAACAGCCCTGGCTGTCTGGACCCCTTTTGTGTAGTAGATGCTGTCCTTGTCCGAGAGGATTGTCGGGGTGCAGAGGGAGTTGGGCCACCTGCCTGGGGCCCTCCTGGGGAAGTAGAGGGAGTCCCTGTCTCTGCTGTGGGAGTGTCCACTGTCTTAGGCAGGAAGGATGAACAGGTCAGGGGCCTGACTGTTGGCTCCCTCTGACTGTTGTTCAGCATCTCTTTGTCTCTCTAGAGCATCTGTTGGCTGACTGTTAGGATTTTTATCTACGGGTTCCCCATGAACCTCATGGGTTCACAGAACAGGCTTTTAGAAGCTTATTGGATCATGGGGTGAATAGCCGGCTTGCTGTTAGGAGGTGGGTCTGGCTGGACGTTCTATGGCTCCTCCCTTTACTCTCTGCTTCCAGAAGTGACCAGCTTTCTCCTGCCCAGAATGACTTTCCCCCAAGTCATTCCATCTCAGAGCCAGCCCACCATGGACTAACTATCAGCCAAAATAAACCTCTCCTCCTTTAAATTGTGGGTGTCAGGTATCTTATCCCACAAAGAGAAAGTAATTAAGTCATTGATGTTTCTAGAGATCATCTCTGAATAATAGGTGGTGGTTCTTTGTGTAGGGGTCGGTGAGCTGAGGCACTTCTAAACTTCCATTTCTTTTAGGGAAGAACTCTTGGAACATCTTGAAATTATACACCATGTTTTGTGTGTGTCTTCGAAAGAGAATGTTGTTGTGTTCATTAGATTCTCAGAGGACTTCTTGATTTGTCAATAAGAACTCCTGCCTCTACTGGAAGACCAACTGTATTAGCTCCCTGCGGAAGTTTGTCAAATCTGCCTCCTGGCTCAGTGGCAAAGAAGGCTGTGATTGATTAGTGATGCCTGACACAGGCATGGGAGGTGCAGGAAGGATCTGTATGGAACCCAACCAGTCATTCTTGGGGCCAGTGGAATGCCTAAAACAGAGGGAATGAGGATCTCATGACCATTCTTCTATTGATTTCACAATTTATTGGTCATCTGCATTGGGCCTGCCATTGTGTTAGAGTTGGAGAGTCAGCGAAGAAGGGGCTAGGAGTTAGTTCCCTTCTAGAACTTAAGAGACTAATGAGAGACACTGTTCATTGCCATTGCAACTCTCTGTAGCATCTATTGTCTGATAGTTATGGTTTATATGCGTTCAAAACTGTATCACAGTTAGTGGCATTTTCATTCAGCTTCTCTTGAAATCCCAGTTCTGCTTGGCTGCTACTAGGTGTACTCTGGTGACACTGGAGAGCATACCCTTCTTGGGGACCATAGGCCTCAGGCAGGTAAGTCCCACTCAGGGGCCTTCCTAGCCTTGAGCAGAATTGCATCCTGGAAGAGGTCTGGGTGAAGACCTCTCCAGTTTCTAGAGGGAAGCCTACCGCGAGGCTGGGGCTGAGAGAAGCTCTGTCTGTGGGCAGTGCTGTGGCTGCTCCACCATGCCAGGGACCCCAAGATCTACCTTTCCCTGGCATCCCATGCTGGCTCCTGCCACGGATTTCTGTAGTTGCTTGTTCACTTTTCATTCCAGGCCCGTGTGCCCAAATGCTTTTCCTGGAACTTCCTGTGGTATGTGGAGACAAGGCTGGGATGTTGAAACTACTTTATCAAAGGCCCTGGGGAGATAAAGTAGATGCCCAGTTTATAAGACAGGGTTTGTGCATGTTGCTGCTCTAGAGTCCTTGAACCCTTCCCACCCAGCCCGCTCTTCAGGCATCTGGGCTCTGCAAAGCTCATACCCCACACAGATGAGGTGTTGGGGTTAAGGACTCACCTCATTTCTAGAAGGGTGGGGGGAGTGGTCCATTTGGGGAGATGCCACTTTCACTGAGAGAATTTGGATTCTGGTCTGTGCACACTGTTCACACCAGGGGCCTTGCCTGTGGGTCGGTGTGTGTGTTTGCTCACACAGTGACAGGCACACCTTCAGCCACCCTGGTCTTCTGTTGTTCCCATGGGCTCCTTGGTTGTTTCTGCTTCCATTCCTGGACACAAGCTTCACAACATTTGGCTCCTTCCTTGTCAAATATTTTAGTTCAGGCTAATGTAATGGAAGGTCCTAACAGGGTGGTTATTATAGAATTCTGCTTCTCCCAGTTTGGGGTACCTGAGATCAGGGTCCAGTGTAGTTGTGTTTTTGGTGAAGACCTTTTTCTTGGTTATGTCCTTTTTGTTGTGGAGAGAGAGAGAGACACACAGAGAGACAGAGAGAGAAAGAGAGAGAGAGAGAGAGAGAATGAGTTTCTTCTTGGAAGGTCACTAATCCCACCATAAGAGCCCCACCCTCATGACCTAGTGTAACCCTAATCACGTCCCAAAGGTTCTACCTCCAGATACCATCACACTGGGGAATAATCTGGTTTCTACCTCCCTGAGCCCTTCCCTGGCTGCTCCTTGCATGGATGGTCTGTAAAACTTGTCTGTGTCCTTCACTTGATACTTACTATTTTGTTCCTGATTAGGTCTCTGCTTCTTCATATTCTTATCTATTATTGAGTTGCTTTATTTATTTGATGAGTCTTTATTGTGTGCCCACTCTGCCAGGCACCTTGCTAGCACTCCTGGAGTGGACATGGAAGCTGTTTTCTTGGATCATACAGTGTGATGCGGGAGGTATACAATAGTCAAGGAAGCAGATTTTTGCATCCAGGTTGAGCGCTTCTAATCTGAAAATCTGAAATGTCAGATGCTCCCAAATCAGACACATTTTGAGCACCAACATGGCACTACAAGTGGAAAATTCCACACGTGACCTCACGTGATGGGAAGCAGTCAAAATGTAGGCACCCAAGAAAAATGTATGTTATAAAATTGCATTCAAGCTCGTTTGTAAGGTATGTATGAAAGATAAGTGAATTATGTCTTTAGAGTTGGATTCTGTTCCCACACTCTCATTGCAAATACGCAAATATTCTAAAAACTGAAAAAAATCCAAAATCTGAAACACTTCTGGTCCTAAGCATTTTGGAGATGGGATATTCAACTTTAACTAAAATGGTTGAAATGAACAGGATATAGAAATAACGTGTAATGGAGTGGGGGAGCCTGTTTGGACAGAGACCAGGAAAAGTTTATCTGAGGAGATGACATTTAAATTGAGACTTGAAAAATGAGGAGCCAGCAAGACAGATGGTGAAAGGATCTCATGTGGAGGGTGTGGTTTGGGCAGAAGTTGTTGGAAGGACTTGGTGTTGTTGGAAGGAGGTGTGTGGCTCCATGCAGGGGTTTGGGGACAGAAGCACCGGTTGTGAGGCAGGCAGGGGCTGGATTGCATGGGGCCTCTGTGCGCCCTGGTGAGGGTTTGAATGGGCTGAGTAGGGGTGGAAAGGAACTTCTGCATTTGTTAGTGTTAGGAGGAGGCAAGGGTGACCACAAGAGACCAGGAGGAGTCTATTTTCATGTCACTAGATGGTGATGATCTAGATGGTGATGATCAGACCTGGGCGGTGGCTTTGTAGACAGGTAAGTGGACAGATTTTGGAGATGGAAGTGATAAGCCTGGAATGCGGGAGCGAGGGTGATGGAGGAGCTTATGGGTGACTCACAGGCCTCTGGATGGAGTAGCTCAGTGGGTGACAGTGCCATTTTCTGAGACAGTGAGTACTTGGGGTGGGGAGATAGATCCGGGATTCATTTGGAGCAGTCAGTTTTGCAGTGCCTTTGAAACATTCGTGTCAGGCGCTTGACTACAGTGGTACATTCCGGGGGTCATTAGCATGGTTATGGTAATTAAACCTAGAGCCTGGATAGGGTCCTCTTAGGGAAGTCCAGCACAACCTGGAAGTACCCGTGGACAGCTGTACCAGATGCTGTCAAGAGGTCCAGAGGATGAGGTCACCTGGGGACTACCGGCTTTGGGAAGCCGGAGGGCCGTGGCGACTCTTCCATAGAAGTTTTGGAGAGTTGGTGGTTCCAGAAGCCTGGCCAGTGCTAAAGAAAGGCTGGTCACTGGGTGGGCCAGAGTTTGCGGGAAAGATGTCAAAGGAAAGAAGAAGAAACTTATGTCCCTAGTGGAGGAATGGCCACGGCGAACCCAGTGCTGCATGGTATAAAAGCAGAGCTGAACCGGAGAGAGGCTGGGCCGGTGTCCAGGGCACTCCCAGGTTCTCCACTGTGGGCTCTGCAGGTTCCAGAACCACGATGCTGGCCAGACTCAATCTATGACGCTGAGACCCCTCAGCCTGGGGACAGCTGTGGGACTTTTTGATTTTACAGTGGTGCATTCAGTAGAAACAGTTCTTTGGATTTTAGCCTGAGTCTTTTCCTGGACTAGTGATGTGGGGTCCAGTCCTCTGATGATGTCAGCCAGGAACCATGAGGGTAAATGATGGATGCTCTGTAGTGTTGGATCAGCTACTTTAAGTAGGCTTTCTTTTAGGAGATTTTTGCCCAGCTGTAAGTGACTCTGTGTTCTGAGCATGTTTAAGGCCAGCTAGCCTAAGCTATGATGTTTGATAGGTTGGGTGTATTAAATACATCTTGACTTGTACTTTTACCTTTTGGTGCATTTTTGGGATATAGCTGCATTGTTAGGTTGAGCATTTGTGCTGTGACTCAGACCCTTGTATCTCCCTACTTGAGTTCCAAGGGGCCATGACCTGCTTCTCCTGCTCCAGCTCCGAGAGTCCTTTGGTTGTGGGAGGGAGGAGGAGTCCTTTGGTTTATGTTCAGTCCTGAGGGCCAGCCTCCCAGGAGGTGGCTCTGCTGCCCTGGGGAGCCTTCCTGTCATCTCTAGTCTTTAGCCAGGTGGCTCTTAGAGCAGTGCTGAGGGTGTTTGGGGTGTTTTGGGGCTCCCTGCATGGGTTTCTGTCTGTGGTGTTTCAGGGGTGAGATGGGATTTTCCTCCAGCCTGCCTCAGAGACACTTTGCCTTCCAGATTAGTGCCCCATGAAGGAGGCAGCCCTCAAGCCAGGGTGTCCTTGAGCCAGCTGCCATCTTCCAGATCCTTCCAGTGGCTCTCTTGTGTGACTCGGAGGCTGTATTAATTGGCTTGCCCATTGCTGGGACAAAGTACCTGACAGGCCTAATTTAAAGGAGATATATTTTGGCTTAGGGTTTCAGAAGCGTTTAGTCCATGGTCAACTGGCTGCAAGGCAGGACCATCATGGCGAAAGGGCCTGAAGGAGGAAAGATGCTCAACTCATGGCAGCCAGGAAGCAGAGAGCCAGAGTGAGATATACCCTCCAAAGGCACACTGCTGTTGACCCACCTCCTCCAGCCAGACCCTGCTTTCTAACCACACAGTCAGCTACAAACTCATCAGTGGATGAATCCACTGATGTGTATAGCGCCCCCATGATCCAGTCACCTTCTGAAAGCCCTCCTCTGAATACATGAGACTTTGGGGAGTCATTTTAGATCCATACCATGACAGAGGCCTCATGTGGCTAGCTCTGAGGGGCTCTCTGAGGTGGGTGGGCATCTTTAGTAAGTATTTACAGAAAGGAAATTTTGGGATAACTGTTCCCACCTTGCCTGGCCCAAGAGTCCTCCTGGGTGAGCGATGCCTCCTCCTCTCCGTTCTTGGGAACTGCACTCTGGGCGCCATGATGTGCTCAAGGAAAGCCTCTCAGGGTAGCACAGTGAGTGGGGATGGACAGCCCTGGCTTCAGATTCTGAGTTACATGAACTTGAGTACATTTTAAAATCTTGACTGAGGAGCTTCTGTTTACCCTGCGTGAATAAGGACAAGTAATGTCTTCATCGAAGTTGTTCCGCCCATTCAGAAGGATGCACTCGGGTGCTGAGACAAACCATAGATCTGCCTGAAGGCAGCCCAGAGTGTCTGGGGTGCAAGGTGGAGGGCGGAACAGCCCTCTCCGCTTTGGGGGCCGTCAGGGAGGTGCTATCTGTGCTGAGTTTGGAGGAGGACTAGCCCTGTACCAGGAGGACTTTCTGTTCCTTACCGAGAGAACGTGTGTGTAAAAGAGAGTAACCAGGTAGGGGGAATAGGGGTTCAGCTCACATAGCCTTTACATTTTGCCAAGAAATTTGATTTGATTTTCTCTGGAAGGCAATAGGGAACCATGAAGTATTTTAAGCAAAAGGGTAACATGATCCAGCTGGTATTTCACAGCGATCACTTTCGCCACTGTGTATTGTGAAGGAGAGAGAGAGGCTGCGGATGGGGAGTCCCCTTGAGGAGCCACATTGTGAAGGCCTGGGATGAGGCCAAGGCAGAGGGAAATGAAGAGAACCAGACCAGAGGGACGAGGCAGGGGCCTTCGCAGTCCGTGCCTAGGTGCATTTTGGAGGTGGACAGTGAAGAATGTGTCCGGGATAATGTCATCGTCCCTGGCCTTATGGCCAGGGAGCAATGCTGTCACCTGAGAGGAGGAAGGGCGAGGAAAAGGAGGAAGAGGGGGGAATCTGGGTTTGGGGGTGTGTGGAAATTTGGGTGTCACACTTGTTTGAAAACCATAGAAACATGCAAGCGGAAACGTCAAACACAAAAAGCGTTTGTTATCAGGAAGCTCAGGAAGAGGCAGGGGCTTGGGATGGTAATGATGGGATTAAGGGAAATAAGGCGTGCAGAGCAGAGCGCTGCGGCCCAGCACATGGCCGCGTGGGAACACAGGCACCTTCAGAGAGCTCTAAGTTCATCTCGGGAGGCGGGCCTCACCCCTGTAAACACCGGCTACGAAGAGGAGGTCCTGTTTAACGAAGTGTCGGGAGGATTAAACTGCTTGCAAGCGTTGGGAAGGGGAGTCTGCAGCTGGGAGAGCCAAAGGAGCGTGGTGTAGGCGGGGTGCTGCAACCCGGGCAGCAGGAAGGAGGGTGCCCTCTGGCAGAGGCTTCCGGGTGAAGGGGACAGAGTGGGAAGCAGGACTGAGCAGGGCTTGTCCTGCAGGAGGGACTGCTCAGAGTGGAGCGGCCAGCTGGGGTAGGAGAGTCAGGGGTGTGAGCGGAGCTTTGAGATACCCTGGGAAACCCTACCGACTCAGAGTCTCCCCAACACCCCTCCTCCAACTCCCCCCATTACCTCCTCCCCCCAGCTCCATCAGACTCAGAGTTCTCTCTGCTTACTGCTTAATGAGATGATGAAGTAGCCAGGTGGAACCGGTCTTAGATTAGGAGTTTGCCTTAATCCTCATTAATACATTTGGCTTTCTGTATCTGTAGGCTCCATGTTCATGCATCCTATCCACCACAGATTGAAAATATTTGGGAAAAAAAATCACAGTAAAAATAACCACAGTCAAATAACACAAATCACAGCACACTATGATAACTGTCTCCATGGCCCGTACAGAGTGTCAGGTATTGTGGGAAACCCAGAGGTGATTTGTAATATACTAGAGGATGTGCATGGGCTGTGTGAAAATTGACACCATTTTAAGGGCTTGCACACCTTGGGTTTTGGTATCTGACGGGGTCCTGGAGCTGGTCCCCTAGGACACTGAGGAAGGGTGGACCATCTCTGCTAATAGCTAATCTCTGATCTTGCTGGAAGTTAGAATGAGTAGCCTTGTTAGGTGGCGGGGTTCTGTCATCAGAGGCATAGAGACAGAGACAGAAGCTCCTCGCCAGCATCAGAGGAGGCCTGCTCAGGTCCCTTCCGAGCCCGTGAGGCAGTGAGGCTTGGACATCCTGTCCTGCCCCCTGAGACAAGTGACTTGAGGAGGCTGTTTCCTGGGGAGGCTTCTTTCCCCTGCTCTCCTTTCTCTCTGCTTTCCCTTTCCTCCTCTGCAACACCTTTCCTTCCCTTCCTCCTCTTCCTCTTCCTTTTTCTCCTGGTTCTTCTGTGGTACTGGGGATTGAACCCAGAGTCTTTGTGCTGAGCCACATCCTCAACCCTGTTTATACTTCAAGATAAAGTCTAGCTAATTTGTTAAATTGGCCAGGCTGGCCTTGAACTTTTGATCCTTCTGCCTTAGCTTCTCAGAGTGCTGGTATTTCAGGCTTGTGCCACTCCATCTGACTTCTCTTCTTCTTTTTCCTTTGTTCCTCCCTTTCTATCCCAATTCTCAAAACAAAAGTCATTTTACTGGTTTTGCTGGTTATAAGTGCTATGTGCTCACTATAAGAATGGAGTCAGACAAGACAGAGAGGTAGACCTAAGAAAGCAGAGATCATCCCTGACCTGAGCACCCTCCAGCCCTGACTAACACCCTGGAGAATACATATACTTGCAGGCTTTTGAAAAAAAAATGTGCATACACCTATTTTAACAAAATGGTGTCATCCAGTACGTGCTGTTTTCTAGCTGTTTTGTTCTCTAATGCACGGTCAGCAGTTTCGCATCTTGGTATGTACTGCTGCACGGTTTCGCCACCGCAGTTTGGTTTTCCTGTGTGGGCTGTGTCCCTGTGGCTGCCTCACACAGCTTTGTCTCTCCACACTTGTGCCTTCACTCTTATCATCTGAGGCACATGTGTCTGGATCCCTGCCTTCCAGATGGTGGGGGACAGCCACCTCCTGGGCTTTCTGTGGAGAAGGGGGCGCTCAGGTGGTGAGACCCTCGGACACGACCTATGTGGGGCTTCCCTGAGGTGCGGGGGAGGACAGGGAGTGGGGATGAAGCACTCATCTTTGCAGCGGGTGGGAGTTTTTTTGTGGCTTCCATCTGTGGTTTGGGCTGCTGGCTGGTGGGTGTGGTCTGTTTCCCAGTCACACTAGGAAGGCAGTGCTCAGTGAAGACGTGGATTTTGGAAATGTGCAGAGGTCTCCTCAGCTACTGTCTCAATTGGAGGAGAGATAATAGGCCAAGTGGAAGAGTCTAAGAATCAGTAGGTTTGCCTCATTAAAACACAAGATTTTTGGGGAGTGAGTGGAGACCTCCATATTGAGCTACATTCTCCAGCTCTTAAAAAAAAAAACTGAAATAGTCTTATTAAGTCTCCTGTCTCAGCCTCCCAGGATGTTAGGGTTACAGGAGTGTGCCAAAACAAAACAAAAAGCAACAGCAACAGATGTCACCTTGTGGCTGCTGGTGTTGGCCGTGGGGGCTGTGGTCACATGGAAAGGGCCAGAGCACGCTGGCCAAGGCTGGGCTTTAGAGGCTGGGGCATCCCAGTTCCTCCATTCAGTTCTTCTAAAGGTGTCTTCCCTTCTGGGAGTGTTTTCATTAAGCCAAGCAAGGATCATTGCCTGCTACTTGCTAATCCCCTCCTAGTTCCTTCAGGGACAGTTTGAAATCTCTAGGAAATAAACAAGTAGTAGCTACCAAGTGGCAACCCGTGAGCTCTGAGCCTTGAGGGCCGCAGCGCAGAGGGGAGGAGGTGGCAGCTCTTTGGAGGAGCGGGGGCTGTTACCTCCCAGCAGGTGGGTGGCTGGGCAGAAGGCAGTGCCAGGGAGCAGGTCTGGGACATGCCCCCTCCCTGCTGTTGGGGAGGACAAGGAGGCTTTGGCCACCACTGCGCCTTTTACAGGTGCATGGGGTTCTTGGTGCTTTCATTTGGGCTCGGGGCACTAAGGAGTTTGGGCTAGTGGTGGCCTCTGAAAGAGGACCGGCTGGGGCACCTGAGGGTGCGGGGAGAGGTGGTCTCTGCTCCCCCACTCCCCTGCTGCCTGTACTCTTCGGCGGCCCCGTCCACTGACTTGAGCACCTTGCTGTGACCCCTGCACGTGTGGTCAGAGAATTGCCTTGGAGGAGAGTTCCCCAGTGTGATGGCCTTTAAAAATGGGGGCTGTGTGGATGGGAGGGGCCCTAGGGTCTGTTGACTTTGGTGTATCTCTGTTTTATTCTTGGCCTGGATAAAGGTGTGTGCTGTGAGGAAAGGTGGAAACAATGATGCTGAAGAGGACACATTGCCCCCGAAAATGTAGCTAAAGAATCCCCGAGAATCTGTGGTCACACCTGGAAACAGAGGCGTCAGAGGCCCAGAAGACCATCCTGCAATATTTCATTTTGCAGATGAAGGAGCCTAATCAGAGAGGTTAAGTTACTTTCCCAGAGTTGCACAGTTAAGAAGTGGCAGGACTTGAGCAAAAGAACTTGTCTTGCTGCCTGGGAAGTGTCCTAATCTTGGAGGCAGCATGGCACAGCAGGGAAACTGGACGGAGTCAGGAAGGATTTCCTCTTTGCCGGACTTGGGCCCCAGACTTGAGAGATACAGCATTTTTGAACCTCAGTTTCCTTATTTAAAAATGGATGGGATTTCAGTTTATCTGGGAGATTTAAATCAATCCCAGAATTAAATCATGGGGTTGTTACAGAAAACAGGATCAACTGTGAAGGGAAGAAAGTGTCTTGGTTACTTTTCTCTCGTTGCTGGGACAAAATACCCAGCCCCCAAAATGGAGGAAGGAAAGGGCTGTTTAGCTCACTGTTTGTGGAGATTTCAGTCTGTAATCAGCTGGTGGCAAGGCAGGGTGGTGTGGCACTGGGGCAACACTTCAAGGCAGCAGCCAGAGCAAAAAGTGGGGAACAAGCCTCTTCCTAATATTGTAAGCAGGCTACCCCCTGCCCTGGTGGTGTAGCACTCACAAAATCTCTGTGCCCTCTCTTGCACAGGATGGGGATGTTCACAAAGTAAGGATCCGGGCTCCCTGCCAAGTCTCTTAGTTAAAGTTCTAAATTGCTCAAGTTGATGCAGTGTATCAACCATAACAGAAGGTATGGGTATCCCTTATCTGAATTGCTTGGGACCAGAAGTGTTTCACATTTTTGGATTTTTTTGGACTTTGGAATATTTGAATATATATAATGAGACATGTGGGGGATGGGACCCAAGTCTAAATGTGAAATTCATTTATGCTTCATAAACATCTTAGACACAGAGCCTGACGGCAACTTTATATAATATGTTTAATAATTTTATGCATAAAGCAGAGTTTCATGGGTGGAATATTCTGCGTGTGGTTTCATAGAGACACTCAAAAAGTTTCAGGTTTCAGAGAACTTCAGATAGTGCATTTTTCGATTAGGTGTGGACTGCTGGGGTGTTTAAGGATGGGGTGCCCCCCAGTGCCCTCGCTGGCCTGCAGACCTGGCTGTGTTCCAGCAGAGGCAGCAGACGGCAGTATGGGGCACTGGGACGGACAGAAGGGTGAGGGGGGCTTGGTGCGTGGGTACACAGGACCCTGGTGATGGCGTCTGGCTTCCAGCTATGGGCAGAGGGTCGAAGACCAGTTGGACTTTGGGCCAGCCCAGGCCTGGTGGAGGGGAAGTCCTGTGTGCTTCCTTTCCGTTTCTTTCCAGTTCTATCAGTGAGCCCAGCAGACTGTTTTGACTCCTGCATTCCTGCTGGAGTCCTGTAGTCCGTGGGACATTGAAGACTGAGCAGAGAGGGTGGAGGTATCAAGGAGCTCATCAGTGGGGGTCCCCAGCCCACAGCCGCCTTTCTCCATGAGGGCTCAGGCCTGCATTGCTCCCGTGTCCTCCCAACCCTTTCTTCTCTTCGGATCAACCTCTCAGAGGTCAGTGGCAGAACAGGCGGGTGGGGGTGGGGGGATAAACAGAAATGATGATGACTTTGATTTTTTTTTCTTTCTTCTCTTGGAGCCTGGGGAGGGCGGTTGTTTTGCTTCCTGGACCTCAGCGGAGAATTCTCTGCCAGACAATCATCTTGGCGCTTTCATTGCTTTCTGATGCTCCTCTAACTGCGTAGGGTCGGCTATTAAATGGTCATCAAACCTCAGCCTCTATCCCATCAATAGTCATAAAGTTGGGGAGATAAAAGCCATCAGTTTTCCATTATAGCTGAAAGCAATACTGTAGATAGCTATTTTCTGAATGCTGCAGATAGATGTATTTTAACTAGAGCAGGGTTTCCAGTGGCCCCCAGCTCAGCATTGGACCCTGCTGGGCGGGGGATAATCTGCCAGGTGGTTAAAATCGAGGTGTGGCAAGACTCTTTCTCCCTTTGTCCCCTCTTTCATAGGAGAATTGAGTGGGCAGATCCTCAGGCTTAGGGTACTGGGCGGGGACCTCAGTGCTGCCCCTGTGTGCTGCCCAGATTCTGTGGTTAGATGTAGGAAATGGTGACCTACTGATGCTAGTGAGGAGGGCCCTCTTCTGCCAGGTCCGGGGCTTTGGACAGGCCAAGGGCGAGGTGAAAGTGGACACCAGGGCCTGCAGGCTTGGCCTGTATGCATCCAGAGTGACCCCAGGCCAAGAAAGCTGACATCTGGGATACAGAGTGGCAGGGGGCTCTGATACTCTATGCCTGTACTTACAAACAGCAGGCCATTTGGAAATGGATTTTGCAATCAAGCGGCTGGGCAGTGTGCAGCCATCAGGTAAGTCCTCGGAATGAACTTTTGAAAACACTCAAGCCCCAGGGCCCTCCTGACTCTGGTTCCAGAAGAATCTGGACTCTGAGATCCCTGGCCTTGACTTTCCGTCTGTAGCCACCTCTCCTCATCTCCCTGAATGGATCACTGACCTCTGCTTCTCCTTCCTGTGTGGTCCTCTGGCTCCCCTTGCCTGGATGTCCTCCTGACTCAGTGGACAGTGCTCAGCACCTTTGAAGATCTTCATGGTTGCCACTTCTGTGTGGCATCTTCATCTTTTCCAGGAAGTTGCCATCTCTGTTTCATGTGCAATGTCCCAGCCCTGATCAGAGCTATTTTTAAGAAGCTCTGAGGTTATGAGCATGTGGATTTTGCCCCACAATAGTCTAGGGTCAATGTGCATTTCCTGATTTTTGTAACTCCCCAGTGGGCTAGCAGGAACGTGGTCCCATTTGCTTGAGTGGCCCGTCTGTGACCTGTGTCACCTTCATGCACTGAGGCCAGCTCCACTGTGGCTTGGCTCCTCCCACTAACCCTCCAAGAGGCCCCTTAGGCAGGCAGGCCCCTTAGCACCTGCTGGTTATTCTGTCCTGCATGGCCGCATGTCCTCCTGTGGCTCTGAAGTCCACAGACCCCCGATATGCCCAGAGAGACCCCTTGCTACCCAGAGGTGCTTCCCTCAAGACCACAGGGCACCCCTGTGCTATAGCTCCCAGCACCCCTCATATGAGTCCTAGGGCAAAGGGGCCAGGTCACCAGGACCTCGGTCCTTCTGCCCTGCCCTGGTGGCTGCCACTCAGCCAGCTCTGAGCATCTCTGGTTCTTGCCCTGCCTTCCTGAGGCTTCTGAAAATGATGCTTCCTCTTAGTGTCAGGGACACCCAGGCTTCTCAGGCTCAAAATCCCCCCTGCCTCCTGGAAGGGGCCCGGGTCGTGGGAGGAAAGGTCAACATTTCTCATTGTTTTTCTTCCTTCCGCCCTCTCGCTGCATCCTTTGGAAGAGGAGAGTCAGCTGCCTTCTCCACCATGTCTGCCTGCATGGGATGTGGTTTGGGGTGGCACCATGATGGGAGAGCTTACTCATTCACCCCACGTCTGACCCAGGCCTTGGCAGGATGCAGGGATGCCATAAGTCCTCCGGGAGTTCTCGGATGCTCTTTGCCTCCTAACCCAGGGAGTGCAGCAGGAGCCTTAACCTTTTCCCAGTGACGAGGCTCATCTCTGATGACCGGGTAAGGTGCCTTCAGGTGCTGTGGACTCTACAGAACTGTTTGCCCCTATACTAATTAGCCCCAGGTACTAGGACTTTTGAGTCCTCATCGTTTGCTTTTCTGGTATTTCTGTCTCCTACGTGGTGTTGACTGTGATTCTTGCTGAAGGTCCTGCCTGTCTTTGTGAGCTTCCTTCTGTCACCCTTTCACCTTTGCTGGTTTCCCAAGGTATAGAAAAATCAAATAACCAAGTGTGTTAGCATTATGCAGCACTAGGAGCCACAGGGCTTCCCATGGAGAGAGAAGGGTTTTCTTAGGAGTAAAAAATCTGTTTTAGTGTACAAACGTCATATGGCCTCTTTGGGCGACTTGGCAGGCTGCCAGATGAGTGACCTACAAATGTGCTGTTACCGTAGAGTCCTTTTAGATTAAAAAATATATTTTAAGATGACTTTGGAAAAGGGACAAGAGAGCATATGAAGACTTTTTGGAATTAGACTTTGACATCGAGAGAGACCAGAGTAGTGGAGCATGGAAGATTCCTGTTTCTCTACAGAATGACCGCAGCTTCATTGTCCCCAGGCCCCCAAGAGGGACTGCCCTGACATAATTGTACCCTATCTTTTTGTCACAGAACGTGGGTTCAGGAATTTGGATGAGAATGGTTTCGGTTTCCTTGGATGGGACTGTGGCACCCACAGGGAAGGGTGACAGAGGGTGAGGCTGTCATGCTGGAACTGTGATGCCAAGTGCATTGGCGACGGTGACAGTAATGCCTGTCCTGATGGGACACCGTGGGGATCATGTAGAAATACTGCACCCCAGGACTTCACACTGCAGAAGGAGGAAGTGTAAACTGCGTGTCGGGGTCAGAAGGGGACACAAGGGGACATGCCACGGACCAGAATTCTGAGGCCCTTTCCCTGGGTCCATCTCACTGTGAAAACCTCTGGAAATACATAACCTTTGGGTTTGCGCCTTTATCGACAGCAAAAGGGTGAAGTTAAATAATACCCATTTTAAATTCAGTGCTTTAAGAATGATGATTTCTGGGATTTGGGGGACGGGAGGAAGGAGCACAGGATCTGAGTACAGCCATGGGCTTAGGGCATTGTTAATAAACTTCTTGCCACCCAGCAAGGTAGAAAAGCCGAGGGCTCTGCATTTAGTTGCCATCCTGCGTCTTGTGGTTCTGGAAGCTTGCATGAGGTTATGTGGCCCGTGTTTGTTCATGAGTGCTGTGCATGTGTGAGAAATGCTGCTGGAGAGGGGCAGGGGCTCAGAGTTGGTGCTGGAGGGCCCTTGCAGTGTGAGGCTCAGCCTCGCTCGCTGTGGAGTGTAGACAGCAGCTGAAAAGGAGAACTGGGCTGGGTCCTGAGTCTCTTCTTGTGCTGCTGCGCTGAGACCCCAGCACATAACCTTTACAGCCCCTCCTGCTCCTGCCAGGAGAGGCCCTGGGGTGGACCCTGCTGCTCTGTATCCTCCTTGGGCTGTCTAGGGTGGCCAGCTGTGACCAGTCATCTCTCCAGAGCACCTGGGGCCCTGCACCCCTAGTTCCAAGTTTCGCAGGCCTGCAGCAGGTCCTTGGGCCCTGCAACTCTTCTGTGTAGGCCCAGAGATGTGTGGGCCAGGCCGGCCAGGGTGGGGCAGGACACAGCCTTTCAGTGCTCCTGGACTGGAAGAGCAGAGGGGATAGAGTCTTACTCTGGCGATTCCACTTAGGGTCGCAAAGCCCTTCGTGAGGGGCAGTGGGAGGAAGGGCAGTCTCAGCACGTAGGTCCCCTGGGCGGTGTGTGTGCTCGCGTGGGGACTCCTGGGTGAGCCAGTGTGCGGAAGCCTGCAAGAGGGATTTTCCCACGAGCACATGTGGATTTGTCAGCGTGCCTCCCTGATGAGTTTCTGAGTTGTAAGTGTGACTTCTCTAAGGAAATTGGTGTCTCTTTAGTAAGATAGCCATGTGCTGCTTTCCATTGATAGTAGGCTCTGAGAAACATCTCCCTAGGTGATCTTGTCACTCTGCAAACATCAGAGTGCACTTACACAGACTAAGATGGCCATGACGTCATAGGTGATGAGCTCTTAGGGGACCACACATGCAAGCCATAGTTGACTGGAGTGTTGTTAGGCAACACAGGACGTAACAATGTGCAGATTCTCTATGGTTGGGTGGGGAGGGGGAGAGAGAGAAAGAGAGAATGAATCTGTAACAGGAAGGTCAGTGGCTTCCCAGGGCCCAGTCTCATGTTCTGGAACCCTTTTCCCTTGGGAATCACTCACAGTTGACCACGCATCTGTTGGGGAGGGGCAGCCTTGCTCCCCTCCTGCACTTAGACTCCTGTGGGAATTCCTGCACATTCTATGGTGCAGCTGGGACCAGACTCAGGGGACAAGGAGAGAAGCAAAGAGAGGAATCTGCTATATCTGGGCTGACTGTTGTGAGGCCTGGCTTGCTCTGTGGAGCTAGCAGGTCCCATCCTGCCCTGAGCCAGCATGTCACCACGTCACTATGTTGGAAGTGTCCTGTCCACCCTTATATACTCTCTGCAGCCCTTTCATGGTAGGTACTTTCATTGTTTCTTGTGTTCAGATAAGAAAACAGGACCAGAGATTTTAAGGACCTCACTCAAGGTCACAAGACTAATAAAATAAGGCAAAACTGGACTGAGCACTGGCCCCAAAGGCTGTTTTCACCATCTCCTGATTGTTTGTCCAGATGTGCTCCGTAGACACCACATCTTAACCAGAGATGGTGCTTAATAAGTACAATGCTGATTCCAGAGCCATTCCTGAAGTCCAAGGAAATGGAATCACTGGAAATGGGGCCAGGAATCTAGTGTTTCTCTAGATCCCTGGGAAATGTTCTCCTTGGGGAGGGCTGAGACCATCGTAGGCAGCACATGCTGTCTAGTGCTGGGGCTCACACCCTGGAACCAGTCTGTACAGTGGCCTGGAGGCAACTTCTAGGCCAGAGAGCCCAGCAGCCTCATTCACATCCACCATCTGCCTGTGATTAGCTTATTTGCAACATCTCTGTGTCTCCACATCCACTAGATATCTGCTGGTGGTAGATGGAGTGTGCGTGGGCTGGAGGGTAGCCCAGATTCACCTGCCCTATATACGTGTGAACATCCACAAACTTGCTTTATCACCCAGCTGGCACTTTTTACTATTAAAATAGCCCCATGTTTGTTTATCATTGGGGAAATAATCAAACTGTTTTCTGTGAGTCCAGGCAGTCTTTGGAAATAGGATGTCATTGCAGGAGACCACTGTGGTATGAAGAGAACAGACGGGTTGGCCCAAGACTCAAAGACTGAGAAAGGCCCAGCATGGAGGCTGCTGTGTGCGGCCAGACAGACAGTAGCAGTGCCCACCCCACTGCTGTCCTGGCTGACCACTATCACAGCCAGTTGGCTGCCACATGCGGCATCCTGCATTGCCTTTCTAACCGTCAGGCTGAGTATGCCTAGCCTCAGGGAGGAAGGATGGGAATCTGGGAACCTGAGTGCCTGTGGTTCTTCTCCACCTGCCTCCTGCAGGTGGCTGTGCTGAGATGAGGTGGTGCCCAAGCATGGAGCGTTAGCCCTGGTCCCATAGCACAAGGAGGAGGCACTGCTGCAGGGTACCAGCCTGGGGACCTGGTACTGTGGGGCCTGATCCTTTCCTCTGGGGAACCCCCTCAGGCTCTCTCCAGTGAAGAGACAAGGGAGCCCCTTTGCAGCTCCATGGAACCCCAGCTGGGCAGCACAGAATGGGTTCCTGGAGCACTGAAACCCTGTTCTTGGAGGAGTGACCACCCAAGCTGGACACACAGGGTTCGGCCTGCATCTGATTCATGCAGAGGTAGGGGAGTGAGATGAAATGGATGCTTGCTGGAATTTGGAATGGATGGATGAGGGAGGGTGGCTCTTGAACAATGTCTTCCTAAACTCATGTGCCTCTGAAACTTCAGAATGTGTGCTTATTTAGAAATAGGGTCTTTACAGATGGAATCAGTTAAGGTGAAATTATACTGTGTGAGGATGTGTTCTGAATCCAACAATTGGTGTCCTTATGAGAAGAGAGGGCACATAGCAACAGGGCAAAACTCTGTGACAATGGACACAGACATTGGAGTGAGGCTGCCACAGCCAGGGGATGCTGGCACCACCAGAAGCAGGCAGAAGGAGGAAGGATCTGTCCTGCAGGCCTTTGCAGGGAGCCTTTCCCTGCTGACATAGTCATCTCTGACTTGCAGCATCAGTGCTGGGAAAGTTTCTGTCACCTGTAAGCCAGCCTGTTAGGGTCTCCCCAGGACACCTATCCACTGAGGGAGGACCTCCTGCATGTCTCCAAGCAAGTCTTCTTACCACTGTGCCATCCAAGTCCGATGGGGGCTGAAAACCTTTTTGACAGAGTGACTCTGGGAGGTGTACGGGAGGAACTCAGATGGGGAGGAGCTGTTGAAGGCAACTGGGAAAAACTCAGGAGGGCTTTCAGAATACAGGGTGCTGGCAGAGATGGGTGGGGGACACTAGGGTGTCCTAGGCAGAGGGACTGAGTGGAGAAACAGCAGCTTTGAGGGCAGAGTCCAAGAGCAGACAGGCTGGAAGGGTGGACCCAGAGCTGACTCTGAAGGGGAGAGCTCAGCATTCAAGGTCAGGCTGTCCTGGCCCTGTCCTTGTGACCTGCACCCCATCTTGGTGGCTTGCTCTTGGATTCTGCTGCTCCAACCCTACCCATCACCCAGAGGGGAGGGCCCCACCCACATTGGAACGACCTTGACCTCACTCTACAGACACACCTAGGTTCAAGTCTAGCCCAGCACAAGTCGCGGCCGCTCCACGCCTTGGCTTCTCTGTAATGTGGGGAATGTTAGGCTACCTGTCTGCCTCAGGGTGCTTGTCAGGACTAAAAGCATTAATGCTTTTAGAAATGCCTAGCAGACACATAGTAAACACTCAAAATTGTTACCTATGATTATTTATTATTAGTTTGGTAGGTTTTTTAGTAAATGCAAAGGCAGGACTAAAAGGAAATAATTATAGAAAACATAAACAGCATAAAAATACTGGTTTGCAAAGTACAGGTTTCAGCCTGAGTGTCTAGACTGGCTTAGCTTGCTGGTAGCATTCCCCGCCCCACACTGGGCACTAGGCTTCGGTGACGGCTTCTGCCTTGGCCCCCTTGTGCACCCCTTCAGTTTCCTGTCACTGACCGCAGCAGCCCGTTTCCCCGTAGTGAGTACTGGTCAGCAGGTCTTACTCCTTGTCCGAGTTTGTTGGGGGAGGAGGCTTCTTTGGGATGAACCGGTATTAGTCTTTGACTCTACACTGCAGACTGGCTGTGCTTGGAAGATGGACGCTTCGGTGGCATCTTGTCCCCTGCATTCGTTGCCAGCCTTTTCTGCTCCCTTTCAAAGCAGAATCAGTCAAGTGGGATGGAGGAATGGGTTTTGAGGTCTGTGGTAAGAAGGTGCCCAGGATCAAGTCCCAGCCTGGAAAGCCCACAGTCTGTGATTGTGTCAGGGCCTTGGCTTCATGTGGTCCTTGTTGCAGTGTTGTCAAGATATCAGATGTGTCCCCCATGAGCTCCCAGCAGGAGGAGCCCTCTGCACGGAGCAGTGACGTGTCCACCTGTATTTGAACCTGGGAGGGTAGTCACAGAGGGGCAGTAACCTATAGGCACTGACTTTTGCATCCCTCCCAACTGTTGAATGCTCCTGAGATGTGATTTTTCTTGTTTTTTTGTATGTTCTTTCTGTGCACATGGACTTAATCATTGTCTTGGGATCCTGGTCCTTCGTTGAAACATCAGACTTTATGCCTTGGAGATCCTTTGTTTATAGACCACCAGCCATTGGATCCCCAAATTGCCTTTCCAGTTTGCCTCCTGGTTTAGGAGGACTCCATTTAAGGCTTAAGACAGTGTATCTGTGGGCAGTGCTTGCAGACACTATGCTCAGGAGCAAATGAACTGGATATTGGCTGTACAACTGGACTACCTTCCTCATTGCCACACATTGACATACATCAGAACTCACTGCACTCCATGCCAGGGCAATGGAAGATAGAGTCTACTCTTGATTCCCAACATCCTCACCTCCAGCAACATCTGGATGGAATTCATGTTGCCTGTGAGGAGATCTGGTACTCTTCCAGAAAGCCAGATGGCAGCAAGAAGGAACGTGAAGAAAAACTAGGCCTCCCAGGGAAGACCCATCAATGACAGGTACTTCCTGGGCAAGAGGCCGAAAGATTGTTCTTGGAATTGGGTCAGAGGTCATCAGTTGACCTGATTTGTTTCTCTCCTTGTGGACTTGCTTTGTGATTCTGAGGGTGCAGTCTACTTGTGTGTACCAGCCCTCTTATTTCCTGGGCCTGGGCTGTGGTTTCTGGCTTTCTATCCACTCTGCCCCATCAGCCTTCATTTTTTTCTCCCCTGTTTGACTTCCTTTGCTGGAGCTTTGTTTGTTGACTCAGCCCCTACCTTCTGCTACCTGCAGGGGACTGCATCCTGGCTGATGTTCCAAGAATACCTCTTATCTTGTACAGATGACTCTCATGGAAATGGGATTAAAGAACTGGAGTTGTTTTTCAGAAGTGTTTGATGTCCTATGGTGTTAAGGTCACCCCCCTTCCTGGACTGCTGGGGAGAGGACTGAGTGAGCAGATGTGGAGACCTATCTTATCCTTCAGCACTTCCCTGGGGAGCAGAAAGCTTTCCAAGTGGACTCAGGGAGCCCTGCCTTTCCATCTCCTCCTGTTCTTGCCACCTCTTTCTGCCCTTCTCACCTTGTCCTGCACTAGGCTGGAGCCCAGTGACCTGGAGAGGCATCTGTCCATGTGTCCTGACCCTCTGGGGAACCTCTCAGTTCTACCTCCAGGTCCCACTGCTGGCTCCATCTCTTCTCTGCAGTGCTATTGGCCTTGCCAGCCTACTTCTCTTCCTGGATCTGCCCTCACCTGTCTCCATTTCTAATAAGATTTTCTTCTTTCTGGACCTTGTATTCATCCCTATGTCCTGTGTCTCCTATCCCCTGAGCCTGAGTTTTGGTAGAGTCTTGCAGGGCATGTGTGAGGAACCCAGGTAGAAGATATAAAGAATTTGACTCAGTGCCCCAGTCTACTGGCATGAAAATAAATGCTTTCAAGTACTTAAAGAGCAAACTAAGAGGCTCCTTCCTCGTTTTTGCTCAGTGTCATGAGAGTTATCTACCTGAACAGTATACCTTCCCCTCAGCTGAAACCAGTGCTCCAGTTGAAATTCTCAGATGCTCCAGGGTTGCAGTGCTGTTTTATCAAAGTAAAAGTTTCGAAGGGTGAGTGACTAATCCACTGGGGAACTAGTGACCATCTCCTCCCTTTTCTGCCATGTCCCCTCTGCATGGGGAGGCTGCAGTGGGAGCTGCCTCAGTGCCAGCCTAGCTCCATGCACCCAGTGCCAGACTAACTCCATGCACCCAGTGCTGTCGGTGCCCCGCCATGGCTAAGAGCCTTGCTCCCTGTTGTCCAGCCCTGTGATGTCAGAGGGAGACCCAGTAGTGTCACTTGCCTTGAAGTTGGGGAGTAGAAACAGAGGAGAAACTACGAGTCAGGACTCGGTGAAAGGACTTCTGGTTAGGACATGAGGACCTTCAACCTGAGACGTGTGAGGCCTTATCCAGACGGCAGGACCTTGGCCTGGGTGCACATGTGTGGTCATGTGTGGGAGAGCTTACCACCTGCAGGTGAGATGAAGGACTCATGCTCCATCCTCCCCGCACACCGTATTCCGTGTGCCTGACCTTACGCTGACAGGTTGGAACCCCTCAGTTTATGGATTTTCGTTTTTAAAGCCCTTTTTGTAAAACACTAACCTCAGCGAAGGGGAAAGAAGTAAGAAAAAGAAAAAAAAAGGCTGAGTTCAGCAGCTGCAGTTTGCTGTATTTTTCATCTTGCATCAGCAAGTTGGGTCCACAAATAATCTGGTCTTACACGCTCCAGCGAAGCTACCACTTAAGACTTTGCTCTCCCCGTGGGCAGCATAGTCCTGGAGCCCATGTGCTCCCCTTCCTGGGTTCCTGGCTCTGGGGTTCGGGGATGGGTGGGCAGAGAAAGGGTCCACGTGGGAGGGAGAACATGGAGAGAAAGGACTGACCAGCAAGGGGGTAGGCAATTAAATTTCTGAATGGTTTCTGGAATCAGCTAAACATTTCCTTTTAGCCAGTTTCTCCAGCCTCATATCCTTTGTTAGTTCAGGAAAAATGTCATTTATAATGGGTGATAAATTGCTCTGAGAAGCACAGCGTTCTCATTAGTCTATATAATGAGAAAGACTCCTAGTGGTGACATAGCTGCCCAGATATTTGCCAGATAGGAAAAATATTTGTCTGTGCATCTTGTTCTAGAAGGCCTGGAATGGAAGGCACTGAGGAGGGGGCTGAAGGCCTGAGGGCCCCTGTACTTTCTTGGAGCAGAGGCCAACCAGCCATACCTGCTCCTTCCTGCTTCCTGTGGGGTCCGGGCTGCACCGTGCAGGCTGCTCTGTGCTCTGCCCACCTATCCCCTTGCTTTTGCTCTCACTCCTACAATGGGAGCCTGTCCATCTAGCCAGGCAAAGAAGAGGATTAGGGTGCAGTGGAACTGTCATGTTCTCCTTTCGTTTTCTTTAAGAAGAAAAATACTAAAGATGTATCTAGTGCATTCTAATTTCAGAAATACTTTATGTGGTTGCATTTAGCCCCCCAAAAATCTTCTGTGTGAGTCACAGCCACCTAGGCACTGAGAGGTGCAGTAATATTTGCAGGGCTTATGGTTTGTAAGCAGCAGATGTTCTGACCTCCGTAGTCTGCCCCATCGCTGGCTACCTTTACCCTTCTGCTTGCTGGAGAATGGACACTTTGTCCAGCTTTTCTCCACAGGGACACATTGGCTTCTCTTCTGTAGGTTCCCAAGGCACTTCTTCATGTTAAGAGTGGTGCTTAAGGATGTATGCTAATTCTTGCAGGCCACTTGGGCCTCTTTCAGTGAATGGCTGTTACCAGAGATGGTAGAGAGATGTTTATGAGCCTTAACAGCCACCAAGTATGACCAGAGAGAAAGACATACCCACTGGAGGGCATTTGGGTTGGCCTGTCTTGGTTCCCAGGTAAATTTAACATTGACACAATTTTCTGTGCTGTTAGCTGGAGATCTGCCTGTGATTTAAGTTTTCAAGGGGAGGTGTTAGGAGAGTTCTTAGATTCTGTGTTGTTTAGAGGAAAGTTCTTGCTTCCTGTTGCAGTCCTCATTTATCTATCCATTCATTCATCCTTCCATCTACCCCCGTCATACTATCATCCCCTATCTATTCATCTACCCACTCATCCTCCACCCATCTGCTCATCCATCCATCCATCCATCCATCCACTCATCCATCCATCCATCCACCCATCCACCCACCCACCTACCTGCCCACTCATCCATCCATTCTTCCCTTTGTCCTTCCACTCAGTGACTATTATATATCAGAGAATTTTTTGGGCATTAGAGAGTCAAGCAAGGCTAAGATGATTACTGTCCTGAAGGGACTCTTAGTGGGAAAAACAGATAAGCAATATATAAATTATGATGTGATGATACAAGTACAGTGACAGGAGTTTGTGAAACATGTTCAGAGTTGAGCAAGGCATTCAGGGGAGGTTTTCTGGAAGATATGTTACGTTGGGTCTGGAAAGTTTGGAACTGGAAGAGATTTTAAGAAGGCCATGGTGGGGGAAGGCATGCTCAGCAGGAGAAGCAGCGAAGGAGCAGGAACCACGAAGAAGCAGCAGGAAACGCCATGGTCGTGGAGTATGTGTGATAGTGTTGCTATAAGGGTTTTGGACTAGGAGAGGTAAGGAAGAGTTGAGATGAGATGATAGAGATTGTCAGTGTCCCAGTGGGGGCCAGGATGGCAAATGATGGTCTGTGGAAACTCAGGAAGTTCTCCTTTTGAAGAGTTAGCTTAGAAATGCAAAACCAAGGCTAGCATGCCAGGTACAGTCTTAGGAACTCTGTGGGAATCTCCATTGCTCTTCCCAGAACCTGTTAGCTCCTTTATGTGGACGAGGGTCCTCAATTAAGAGAGAGTTGGTACATTGTCCCAAGGTTGTGCCCTTTGGGACTGGTAGAACTGGAGGTTGAATCCAGGTGCCTGGAATTTTGCTCTTAACCACCTTGGTGTCTGCCTCTTCAGCCTTTCTGCAATTTAGGTGAATCACTGAGCTCTGGACCTTTCTCTGCGTGTCGTGTTTCAGGGCATCATTTGATATAAAAAGCTTTCTGGACTGCCATGGAATAAACAGGTTTGGAGGGGTTGCCAAGACTGAGAAACACATCTTGTGGAGGTTGGAGGGAATATGCTGGGACTAACAAGGCCAGGGAAACATCTGGTCCTTGCATACGAGGTCTGCAGAATCAGGAGTAGAAAGAATAAGGCTGGAACTGCTATACTAGGGCAGGGAGGAACTAAGGTGTGACACTTCACGTGTAGGAGTCTCATGGCCGATCTTAGGAAGCCATTCAAGAGGGGAAGCAGACAGGATCACCTGCTGCCTCCTACTGAAGGGCGGTGGATGTGGAGCAGTAGGCTCTGCGGCAGGACGGAGGGGAGAGGCGTGGAGGGAGAGGAAGAAACTAGCCTCAGACCACCAGCAAGAACCATATCAGCATTCAGAGAAAGTTGAAAGAATCCTTCAGCTGGCTGGCTACCTAGCTCAAGGCTAACCACACTCAACACAATAATAAGTCAATCCTCACTGAATAATTAAATAGAGAGCCTTCATAAGTATTGACTTAATGTGACAGCAAGTCTATAGTGACTTGGGGTTTGCTTATGTAAACACAATCTCTTGTTCAGCTTACTTAGCAGTTCAATGAAATAGAACAGTCCTTCAATTAAAATCAAATGATGCATACATTTAATTCTTTTCTCTTCTTACTCGGTAGTAATAGTTTTGGAACATAGGTGAAGGGATGGGGGAAGATGGAGAAGAGGGGGTCTGTTTTCAGAGGGCGTGAGGGAAGGTGTCTATTCATGGTCTCTTGTAGAAGGAAATGGCCTTGGCTCCCTTCTCTGGGCCCTGTGGGGAGTTCCAGAGGGCTGAGGTTGGCCTCTGCTCCTTCTAGGCCCTCCTGACCCTCTCCCAGAGCAGGTGTGGGCCCCCCACTGGGTGGGCATGTTGGTCTCTTGGTGGTGGCCTGGGTCTAATTGACTGCTCTGGTCACCTGGGGTCCAGTGGCTCCAAACACAGTCCTCTTCCAGGTTGTTACAGCTCCCACAGATGCCTTCATGGCTCACCCGGAGGAGAGGGGGTACTCAGTGAGCTCCGCATTGGAGCTGTATCAGGTTGGGATTACACTTGGTGATCTCCTTGGGGGGCCCCAGAAGGAAAATAAACCTCTTTCATTCTGTGGTTTCAGAATGCTGGGAGAGGGGCCTAGGGTAGCAGGCTAGGAAATGTGGGTGGCTGTCGCGCGCTTGTCCCGGCCGGCAGGAAAACACACACGACTCAGTGCAGCAGTAGGCAAGCTTTAATCGTCCCCGGTACGGTACGCCCCGAGAAGCCTCACATGTGTCCGTCCGAGACGGCTCCTTCCGTGCTTCTTCCGCCGCGCAGGGCGGAAACCCACATAAATACCGTCTCATCCTCCAATCAGATCATCTCGGGGGGTACATTATCATTGGTTGGTGTCATTAGTAACTGGGCAGAGATCATCTACAGCGGGGTTGTAACAGGAAACGAGCGCCACCTTGGCTCACTCGACGGGCGGGGCAATCTAGCTCAGGCCTCAGCTCCTACATGCAGGCCCCACGGCAAAAGTACATCTCTGAGGGTGGCTCCCCACAGGTGGCTGGTAACAGCATGGTGGAAGGAAAAATCTGGCTTTGGGGCTTGGATTTGAACCTAAGTCTTCTGGTCTGGCTGCTGTCATGTTGAGTTAGTTGATTTAAGCCTCCGTTTCTCTGCCTATAAAGTAGGGGCAAAAATAGCCATGTGGGAGAATTGTTGTCAGGGTACCTTGTGGGGGGTGGTATTAGTAAAAGCTTTTGGTATGGCACTCTTTTAACATGGGAGGTGCTTATTAATAGTCACAGGTGTTATGTTCCTTTCCTCGAGCCTTGGCACAGCCTCAGGATGCTGGGCATTGCCCGGGCACTCACATGCATTTCCTCATTGGAGATCTCGTTTAGTCCTCCGGGATGCCCCAGGTAAGTACCATCATCACCTCCATTTTGCAGAGACAGGAGCCTGATGCCCCGTTCAGTGACCTCCTCAAAGGGACACACTGCTAGTGAGTAGCCGAGCCAAGGTTGGAACGCAGTGGGTGTGACATCAGAAATTAGGTGTCACTATTGGATGTGCTCCTGTGGAGGGGGTTTGGGAGAGGGAGCAGAGAACTCAGGGCTGCTAAGGAAGGAGATCAAGCATTTCTTCTTGGAGGTGGGCGCTGAGGTCCGTGTCGCACCCAGAAGGGCTCGGCAGCCCTTTTCCAGGGCTGGCCCCAGACCTCTCTGTGCACAGGAATCTGGGCTGCCCAGGGTTAAGGAGCCAGGTCTCCCTTGAAATGGGTTTTTTTTGTCTCTCAGCTTCTTTGTCTTGGGACAGAGAATCAGTTGGATTTACTGATGCTTCCAGAACCTCCAACCAAAGGTTTAGAAAAATTGTTGTTTATAATAACCCAGGATTCTTGAGGCCTCATTCAACTAAACTTCAAGAATAATTGCAGCCTTCAAGCAACTTTACTAAAAGAGAACATAATGAACAAGGGCTTTCCTTAGCATCTTTTGAAATTTCCTTTGGAGAATCCTTGGTTTGTAGCCTAACATTTTTCCCCATTTGTAACTAAGGGGCAGAAATTGTAGTAGCTCTTGCTTTTTAATTGTTTAACGTGATTTCATGTTTAAATGTTCGTATATTGACTCAGTGCACATCCTTGTCATTTTCAGTAGTGTTGTGGCTTTCTTTGGTGTTGACATCTGTTTGAGCTGTTCTTCCCTAGGTACACTGGGAAAAGGAAGAATCCCAGGCGCGCCGGGACCGTCTTCCTGCAGGAATCTAATCATCATCTGATGATCAGATCTGTTGTCAGAGTTGCTCTTGCTGAAGCCGTCCTCCCAGCCCAGGGCTTTGGCATGGCTTACACAGACTGTGTGGATTTGATTTTTTGCCTGTGACCTTTTCATAGTGTGCCTTTTTTTCTAGTTACTTAGAACTGAGACAGAGAAGGTCATATAATATTAGCAAATAAAGTTGAGTTGTAGTCCATATATATTTGCTTTAAATGACTGGGTTAGGAAAAATAAAAAAGGAATTGATTATCTTACATAATAAAATATACAAAGGATGGGGCGTATCACAATGATTCAAGCACAAATGATACTCTTTCTCTTTGTCACCTACTTTTGTTTCTTTCTGCAGGTGACTTATGTGTGTGTTCTTACTGTGACCGTGAAGCCAGAACTCTGGTCCTTGTATATCTATGCTCACACCTGGGTGTCTCATAACCTGAAAAAAGAAGTGTTCTCCCTTGCCTGCTCCGTTAGGAAAACCTCAGACAAGGACTCCAGCTTGTGTTACTTTCTCATCCCTAGACTATGGTGGTGAGGAGAAAGGGGTCTTGTGATTGGCTCAGGCTGGGTCACTGTGTACTTAGGCCTAGCAGGCTGTTTATGGCCTTTATTGGAACTGCCCAGCTCAAGGAGGGCATCCCCTTCCTCCAGGTCGCCCCCAGGGGAGCTGTTCTTTCTTTTTTTTTATTAACTTTTTAAAATTTTTTATATTTTGGTATGTTGGAGATAGGGTCTCACTATGCAGTTCAGGCTGGCCTTGAGTTCACTTTGTAACCCAGGCTGGTCTCAAGCTCGCCACGATCCTCCTGCCTCAGCCTCCCAAGTGCTGGGATTACAGGTGTGTGTCACCACACCTGGCCAGGGGACCTGTTGTTCTGAGCAGAAAAACTAAGTCTACACTATTTAGTTAGAGAACAGGAGGGAAGCTAGCCAGGTTACTCCTTGGTTTCATGAACCCAGTGGTGACAACCTCCAGGACACGGCTGGGGAGGAGGGATGAGCATATCATCCCTTATGGGCCTGGAGGTGTCAGAAAGTGGCTGAGGGTCGGGTAGAGGTAGGAGGTGCTCAGTGGCAAGAAGTTCAACCACTTAACCAATGCCCTGCACCACTGGAGGGGACCTCAGGTAGCCATTCCAGAGGTATTTAGGTCTGTTGAAGCCATTTTATCTGTTCCCATAAATTGTTCATGCAGCCTAGCTTGAGTTCTTTACACTTCTGAGAGTCCTCATTCCCCTCCATGAAATAGTGGAACACCCTCTTCTTTGCATGAGATAGTGTAAGTGGCCACGCTGTTTCCCTTGTCAGGTGTCTGGCTAGGGTCATGGGACTGTGCTACAAAGCCTCTTAGTTATTGCGCCCTCATGGTGAAATACCTTTACTTCATAGGATTATTCAGAAAATTAAATACCAGCTTTGGGCAGATGCCTAGAAGGTCCTCAAAAAAAAAATGTTGGTCCCCTTTCTTCCTCCTTCTGACTTCTTCTACTGACAGAAACCCATGGAGTTTTTTTTCATAATAGCTGCATAGCATGTACAGTCTGGTAAGTAGGAACTTGGGGAAGTTGACAAGAACCTCAGACCCGAAATCCTGTGTATTGGCCAGCATTTTTTGGGAGTCATTCACCCCGATATCCTAAGCCAGTCAGATTTAGGAAGTATGTCTGGGAAGCTGTTTACAGCCTGGGCCAAGTGAGGATTTCACTGGTAACAGGTGAACAGGTACCTGCACTTTCTCCTGGCTAAGACCAAAGCCTAGCACTGAGAAAGGTATATCCACGTGCAACTGTGCGGCTCTGTGGGGACAGGTGTGTGTGTGTGTGTGTGTGTGTGTGTGTGTGTGTGTGTACAAATGTGTGCAGTCTTTAGATGTAGCCACAAGCCCTGTTGGGATATGGCTTGAAGAATTCCTTTCTTCCGGGGCTGGGGTGTTTAGATCTGAGAGCAGAGAGTGGGGTCTGAAAGGTACCCACAAGCCCCGCTCTGAAACCCACGTAGGTCGCCACTTCCCTGGCCTGCAGCCTGTCTCCAAATCACCTGCAGGGCTTGCCAAAGTGGACTGCCGCCCCTGCCCCTGGAATTTCAGGTCTTGCACATTGTGGGTAGAGCCTTGAGAATTCGAATTTCAGACAGTCCCCGGTTACTGCTAATGCTGTGCACCCCCTGACTGCACTTTGAGAACTGTTGACTTATAGGAAGTCGCTTCTCCCTCAAATCTGGTTGATTTCTGTCCATATGGGTTGATCTTTATGTGACCAGTCCTGCCCCTTTACCCTTGGCTGGGGACACATGTGCTTATTAGATAGGGTTGGCAGAGCTTAAAAGAAAATCACAATGTAGGATGCCCAGTGTTGTTTGAATTCCAGATCCAGAGAACTGTTTAGTTTAACTATGGCCTGATGAACTTCTATTAAAATTCATCATTTATTTAGAATTCAAACTAGCTGGACGTTCTGCATTTAATATGGTAACCTTTTCTTTAAATTGGGGGTCAGGTGTCTTTCTCTCGCCTGCTGTTGCTTTCATGTGATTGAATAGGCTGCAGCTGCTGGGGAAATGGGCCCAAAAAGGGCTTGTGCTGTTTGGACCAATCCACCTGCTACCCTGGGCTCCCTTGGCAGTCTTGTCTCCGTCTCAGCGGGGAGGCACTTGGCTTGGCGCATTTTAGCTCTCTTGCTGGTTTCCTGCTTTTACTTTCTCTAGTTATTTGCTTACTGGTCTCTCCTTCTTATGCTTCCTTTATGCCGCTTCTGTTCTGGGGCTCTTAAGGGCAGAAATCTGCAAGGTGATCCAGGAGAGGTCTGTTTTGGCAACAGAAATGGAATGCAAGGGGCCAGTGACCTCCCCGTGTATGGGTAAGAGTGACATTTGGCCGAGGGATGGCGCAGGCATAGCAGCTGGCTGGCCGTGGATTATGAAAGGGTAACATTTGCCTTGGAGAATGGTGCCTACCAGGAATGGGCTGGAGTGTTCATACGGCCAGTTCCCACCGTGGTTGGAGTTGGAATGTGTCAAGGCCTTGAAGGAAATTGACACCTCTTGGTTTCTGACGCTGACAGAGGGAGCCTGCTACTTTGGACTTAAACGTGCTTTGAGAGGCGGAGAGAAGCTTGAGCAATCAAAGGCCTCCTGGAGACTTGGACGTGGCAACCTCCTAAATGGCTCCATTTGTCACTCTCGCTTGCCAAGGCCGCCTTGGTGCCGAGAATGGAGAAATGGACGAACAGAAGGCTAGCCGCTTGCCTTCCTTCCACCTTCTCCTCGCTGTGTCTCCTCTCTCGGGCGTGGCGCCACCCACGGGTCTGCTGGGAGGGAAGTGGAGTCATGAGATGGTGTTGTCGCCCAAGGGGCACCTGCAGCCTGGAGGAGGGGCTTTGGGCACATTGCCTGGCTTCCAGGGCCTTTGCTCCTCTTCCTGTGTCCTCAGTGGGCACAGAGAGGCCTGGGAGGGAGGGATCGGAGGCCAGAGTGAGCCTGGGGACCAGCCGTCTGCCTCTGGAGCCTGGCAGTGACTCGAGCGAGTGACTCTCTGTCCCTGATGTGCTCATGCTGCTCTGGGTGGGACCTAGAGACCTCAGTACAGGGAGAATGGGTGTCATTTTCCTTCTCTGGGAGACACCAGGGAGAGCTGTTTCCTGTTTGCCCTTGACAGGAGCAGGCACAGTGCAGGGATAGACGTGTGTGACGGGAAGGAAGACAAAGATGATGACTGTGTTCCCCAGGCGCTGCTCTTTCCGAGCTCTCTCACACACACCGCCTGGCTGGCTCTTCATGACAGCGGCCCTCACTGTCTGTGAACTGGTGTCGTAGTCAGCTTTCCTGTCGCTGGGACCTGAGACCCATCACCGTCACACACATCTTAAAGGGGATTCAGTCCATGGTCAACTGGCTCTGGCAGGAATGTTATGGCGGAAGGGCGTGGTGAAGCAAAATTGCTTAGTTCATGGTGACCAGGGAGTGGAGGCAGGGAATAGTGCCAGAGAGAAGGGGGGACGGGCCAGATATAGTTCCCAGGGGACCCAGATACACCCAAAGTGTGCTTTAATCTTGAATCCCTTGAGTGGTTCACAAACCAATCAAGCTGACAGTCTACCTTAACCTAGACAGTAGGGGACCCTGAGCGCTAGAGACACAACTGGCCAGCCCACAGCCACACAGCTGCGGCCAGGGACTGAGCATGACCACGTGACAGATGCTCCTTCCTCTCCCAGCAGCTGAATCAGCCCTCCCTCCACTCACCGAGGAGGCCCCCTGCTCCGCCCTCTTCCTGTCTGGGCTCTGTCCCCTGGCTGGTTTCCTGTGCTCCTGCTTCTCCTCCTGATGCCCGACCTATCTGGGGCCCATCGGGGAAATATTCTGGATTCCCTAAAGGGCTGTTGGCACCTTCTCCCTGCACATGACCTCTGCCTTCTCCAGCCTGCGGAGCTGGTGACATTTTGAGAGATCCTGTGCATGGTGAGCCAGCCAGGGTCCTCTGAATCAGAGGGGTGCAAGGTCCCATGTGCCCCTGGGGGTTGGAACCGTTTAGCAGGCTCCCCACACATGAAGTTGCACTAGGGCTCTTAGGTCTGCTGTGGCTGACACCCCCGCCAGAGAACTGGGACAGGAGGAGGAAGGACTGGGGGCCGTCGTGAGCATTAGACGTAGCTGTCTGGTGCTCCACGTAACATGCTCCGTCCAGCTCTGGGCCTGGGGACCGGGGACAGATGTGGCCTTGAAGTGGCTCCTAGCCGAGTGGGGAGCACAAAGCTGTGCACAGTGGTTAAGCTGCAGTGTCAGAGGAATGGGTGGTGGCCTGCTGTAGTCCCTAGGGAAGGATAAGGGTGCTGCTGCCCGAAGGGCTTGGGGAGGTGGTGGAAAGGTGGCAGGGGACTTTGCTCTGATGTGATACCCTAGAGCAGGGCAAGAATGCCTGTGAGATGTCTGTCTCTAAAGAGACTCTTCTTCTCTCTTTGAGCCTCAGACAGATCCTATGAGGTGGCGGGGTGGGGATTATTGGACCCATTTTTCAAGTGGGAAGAGTGACGTGTTGAAGAACTTGGGTGAGAGCACCCAGCAGTGTGGCCAAGCACAAAGCAAAGCCCAAATCCCCTGCCCTGGCCCTGACACTCTGCTCGCCCAGCCTGGGTCTTTCTCGCAGACAGTCATTGAGAGCATGGTGTTGCTGTGCCTTCTTGGGCCCTTGTTGTCATTTGTCACTGAGCTTTTCTGTCCTCAAGTTGCTCACAGCTCGCAGCACTCAACCTTGGTCCCACATTGTCCCTTTTCCGTGTTCGTGGCATCCTCAGCCCAGCCGGGGGAGCAGCAGGGAGGAACCACTCTGCCTCTGGCTGGGCAATGGGGGTGTGAAGGCTGCCACACTAAGCTCCTGTCTTCTGTTGGGTCTTCTGCTGACACAGGTCCCGGCTGGCAGACTTCCACACCAACTGTCGCGCCTCCTACCGCACGCTCACCAGCTGTCCTGCCGACAATTACCAGGCATGTCTGGGCTCCTACGCGGGCATGATCGGTAAGCTCTCACCTCGTCTGCACTTGCTGGGACCTCTCGCTGTCCCAACATCGCAGGGCAGGTGCCATGGTCCCACTCAGGGCTGGAAGGAGTCAGGCTGAGCTCAGTCTTCTCTGTGGCAGATTCACACAGAGCTTTTGAGGGGACTGATGGGGAGCCAGCTCTTTATGACAGAGGATTGGGGAAGGCCCCAGAGGCCTTTGAAGAAAAGGAGACATCTGTTGCATAGTTCTGACATTCTGGGTCCTGTCTTATTGGGTTTTCCCTGCGTGTCTTACTCGGAAGATGTAAGTGTCTCCATTTTATAGATGGGGAGGCTGAGGTTAGAGAAACAGAATAGCTTGCCCAGGCTCAGCCAGCTGGTAGACCCTGGCACTGGTACCTAACCCAGGATGGGCACTTTTGTCTCTCTGACTCTGGAGCTAGACATGCTCTGCTTGTTGGCGAGGGCGAAAGCAGGGGTGCAGTCTGGGACAGACAGGGCCATAGGGTCTTCCTCGTCGTCCTGGTGATGAGGAGCCTGGTGTCCTCGAAGCCTTGGCCCTCTGTCCCTGCAGATCGTGAGGTCGCCGGGATAGTAGTGCTCTTAGGATGGTAGGGTGTGTCAGGGGCAGGGGGACTCCCCGTCCTGTTGTGCCTGACATCTGGGGGCTCAGAGGAAAGGCCCTCCTGCTCCTCTTTCCTTTCCCTTCCTTTCTCCCTGCCCAGGGTTTGATATGACCCCCAACTACGTGGACTCCAACCCCACCAGCATCGTGGTGTCACCCTGGTGCAGCTGTCGTGGCAGTGGGAACATGGAGGAGGAGTGTGAGAAGTTCCTGAGGGACTTCACCGAGAACCCATGCCTCCGTGAGTCAGGGCGCGCTCTCCCTACCCCCGGGGGGCCTGGGTCACCCCGCTTCCCACCTCTTCCTGGCAGGGAACCTGAACTTGCCTTCTCTGGCTATTTGCTGCTCTTTCCTTTGTGATGGCCACCCTGGGTGTTGTCTGTGGGGGACTCTAGGTCCTCAGCTCCTGCAGATTCACAGTAGAGCTGTTAGTTGACCTGCCTCAGTTTACCACCGGAATCTTTGAGCCTATGTCAAACCAAGGGCAAAGTTTTTTTATTTTTTATTTTTATTTTTTGAAACAGGGTCTCACTATGTAGTCCATGTTGATCTTGAACTCACTATGTAGCCCTGGCTGGCCTCAAACTCATAGTGATCCTCCTGTCTCAGCTTCCCAAGTGTTGGGATTAGAGGCATGCACCCCCACACCTGGCAGGTTTCTGTTACTCTGACAGCTTCGGCCAGGTTCCTTTGGAGACTGAGTCCTCCCATAAGGCTCTCACGCACCTGCCACCTTTCCTTTTAACAAGTATTTTTCCTGGAATCTGTGACTTTCTTTTAAATGACTCCTTATCCAAAATCTGGAGAGAGTAAAACCATAGTCAAGCTCAGTCTACTGTGAGCTTTGCAGCTGGACACCCCTCACTGGACACTTCCTCTTCAGGTCTCTTTCCTCTTTCTTTTCTTCTTCCCGTCTATCTGCCTGTCCGTCTTCTTCTTTCATTTCTGTTTGGCACTGGAGGTAGAGGTTCCAGGGCCTGTCACTGAGGAGCATGCAGTCTGGCAGAAGTAAACTGAGGGTTGCCTGTGATCACAGTACAGGGTGAGGAGTCAGAGTGGAGGGGGCTTTTTAGGGGCTCTGGCGGGGCCACCACACCAGCCCGGAAGAGGGTGGTCTGAAGACTTCTCAGAGGCATTGGTCAGTTGAAGAGGCAGGGGCTCCTCCTGGTCTGTCCTGGCAGGGTCCAGGCCTCTACGGAAGACGATTTGCTTGAGAACTGTAAAGTACTTAGTCTTGCCACACAGCAGTTGAAAGTGACTGGGATGGTGGTTATCTGGACAGAGAGAGAGCATCTTCCTCTTGAAGACCTGAAGGCTTTGGAGTTTTGGGTCCTCCAGGTGGCAGTGGGTACAGGGTGGCTGAAAGGTGCCAGCAGGTGACCTGCCAGGTTGAGGTTAGGGATATGATTCTGATGGGTGGCCCAGTAAGAGTCCTGTAAGAAGGCTGTAGTTGGTGCTCATGGGAGAGGATGGTGACGACTGTGAACGGGGCAGTGGGAGGGGAATGGTGACAAGATGGACTGGAAAGATCTTCAGGAGGTGGCCGGTGAGTGGGTGGGGAGGCACCATGGAGCGGCCCGTTCCTGTCCCTCTGGGTTTCTGTCTTGAGGGACCTGGATAGATAGAGATGACATCTTTAGGATTAGCAATGCAGGGGAGGGACTTGTCGGCAATGTTGGGAAGAAATGCCTAGTCCAGATTTAGACAGGAGGTCTTTGGAAGTGCATTTGGGATATGTAGGTGGAGACTTTTCTATAGGATCGAGTCCTAGGGACAAAGCTTAGTCTCAGCATCTCCCAGTGAGCTACTGCCAGATGACAGCATGGAGGTGGAGATGCTGCCCCTGGGAAGTTGATGGTTTGGAGAGGGAGGAGGGCTAGTCTGGAGCCCTTGAGATGCCAGCAGTGGGAACCCGGAAGCACTCAGGATGGAAAGCGAGGGGACAGCCTGTGCTTAGGGAGCTGGAGCGTGGGGCGAAGCTTTCCCAGGAGGGTCTGAGGCACTGATGGCCCTGCCACTCTTGGCCCAGCCCCACCTCCCTCCAGGCTCGAGGGCTTCACCTTTCACACTTTCTTCTTTCTCTCCTTTCCTCTGCTACAGTCCTTGTTGTGTGCATTGATTCCATTCTGGTTTATGTCTTTTCCTGCCTGTCTCTTGTCCTTTTCCCCTCTAGATGTGAACTTTTGCAGGTCTGAAGAGGATCCCCAGCAACACTGAATTAGATGTGCTACCATCTGTCCCCAGCTTCTGGGTTGTTCTGTGGAAGAGCAGTTAGGGAGAGGATCTGGGGCGGAAAGGACAGAAGCAGATCCTGATTTTCCCACGTGTCTGTTCCTCTCTTCCCCAGGGAATGCCATCCAGGCCTTTGGCAATGGCACAGATGTGAACGTGTCCCCCAAGAGTCCCTCATTCCAGGCCACCCAGGCGCCTCGGGTGGAGAAGACTCCTTCTTTGCCAGATGACCTCAGTGACAGCACCAGCCTGGGGACCAGCGTCATCACCACTTGCACATCTGTCCAGGTGAGGGTTCTGCAGCTCAGAACTGGAGCCGGAGTGGGCTGAAGGTCTGGGGAAGCATTGCAGTGTTAGGAGCCATTTGAGTCCCATACAGTGGACCAGGGAGAGAATTGCAAGTCCTCTGTTAGGTCAGGGACCCAAGAGGCAGGGAGGAGCTGGTGGGGTTGTTTTCTGTCTGTTCAGTCGTTAGGGAATTTGTCTTGCAAGTATGAAACACCTGTTACAGGTATTGTACTGAACACCACAGGGGTACAGGAGTAATGTAATAGTTCCCATTTACCAGCTGTCTGCTAATTGCCAGGTAGTGTGCTAGCCAGTGCTCTTCCTGTCTCATTGAATTCCTTCACAATGAAATGTTGGCATTCTTGTTTTTTAGAGAGGTTAGATCACATATCTAAGATCACATAGCTAACTGGTGGTGGAACGCCATTTCAAACCTACATCGGACTCCAAAGACCCTGCGATTCAATTGTTTGTCTGAACATCCAACCTTCCATCCATCCGTCCGTCCATCCGTCCATCCATCCACTCACTCACTCACCTACTCATGCTCCACAGGTTACATGCAAAGTCTTATGTGAGATTCTGGGGATACTGTGGCGGGTGAGGACAGCACAGTTTTGGGTTTGTGGTTCTATGGTCTTGTTGAGCGTTAGACAGTGAAATAAGCATCAGTCAGTACCGTGACAGGGAACATGTGGCACTATGGAGGTGCAGCCTGGGCTCCCGCTTAGCCTCTCATTCTGCTGAGCTGCCCTCCTACTGCCGCACCACGGGCTGTGGTAGGTTCTCTGCTGAAGTGATTGGTTAGGCAGGCCATACACATACGCTCATGCACACGCACGCTCATGCACACATGCGTGCCTGGAACAAAGAATTTAGGGCCGCCTATGAGGGAGAGCAGAGGAGGGCGGGAGCAGCCAGGTCATGGTAGTGGGCACAGGGGCTGTTTCAGGCTGAGCAGGTTGGTGGGGTCTGAAGGACATCAGCAGTGGCTCAGCCTCTGCGGAATTGTAGAGGACAAGATCTAGTTGCTGTGAGACAGTGGCATCCCAGTGTCAACGGGAGGTGAGTTCCTAGGACCAGCAGTGTCTGCTGCTCATTCTGCCACCATGGACTTGAATGGGGCACTCGTGGGCACCCATCACAGTACAGTGTGTGTGCCTACCTGGTTAGGGAAGCTCTCTTCCTAATGCCCCTTACCCAGCCTGGTGGGGTCCCGTGCTCAGTGACAGCTGATCTCCAAGGGCCTCAGGTCTAGCTCAGTATGGAGCCCCCCATGGTTTGCTCCCTCCAGGAGGCCACCTTTCCTGATCTGAGTCCTGGGTCACCCTTGGGGGTTGCCTAGTTATGCTGGGCATGCTTCAGTGACTGCTACTGGGGGCCCAGGGTCCCCTCCACACACAGTAGCCAGAGTATGTATGTATGTTAGAGTAGTGGGAGATTCGGTGGTCCGGACTCTGCCATCTCTCAGGTGACCATGGTCTGGCACAGCCTGCTGATCCATCTGGGCCCTAACAGGCCCCCACAGGGGACCCTTGCCCCAGAGCCTCTCAGGGCCAGTGCACCTGAGGAGATGCTGACCCCGAAGGAGGATCCCCCACCTTGCCCACATTCTTGCTGGGATTCCTTGTGGCCCCAGAGAAGTTCAAAGCTCCCACTCTAGCCTTTTCAGTGCTTGTTGACTCCAAGTCCTATTTTTTTTCCTATTGTCTCCAGCAGGTTGCTAAACCAGCACCATTTGGTGTCTTCCTCACAGCCTGGATGTCTTGGTTATTTTTCTCTCATTGCTGCTACAAAATATCCAACACCCAAAATGAAGGAAGGGAAGGTTTATTTAGCTCACAGTATTTTGGAGGTTTCAGTCCATATGCAGCTGGCTGCAAGGCAGGGTGGCGTAGCTAAGGGACAACTATTCATGGCAGCTGCAAGTGACAAGGGTGAAAAGGGCAAAAGGAGAAAAGGACACCTCCTTCCCTCCCTTCTATTGTATGCTGGCTCCCCGCCCCTGGGCAGGTGCAGCACTCACACTGCCAACACCAGCACTTGACAATGGACCAATCATAAATGCTAGCCTCAGCCAGCTCCATGACTGCGTGAGGCTTTGGGGGACCTCCAAACACAAACCATAACACTGGCTTTCTGCAGGCTCTGGTCTTGGGCCTTGTCTTAGGCTTATTTTGGTCCCAGGAGAGACTGTGGATGGATGACCTGTGTGGGAGATGATGTTATAAAAGTTCTCCATAAAGTGAGGGATGCTGTCTAAATGTTAGGTGTCACAGTGCCTGCAGGATGGGGAGTCTGCCTGGCTAAGTCCCTCTGGCTAAGGTCTATGGGGACGGCCATTCAAAGAAGAAAGGAAGAGAATCAGACTCTCAAGAGACTCCACCCACCGTTACTCCCCCGTGCCCTGATTCTGTTTTAATGACTGTCACTTAATGAGTGCCTTGCTCCCATGTCAGGTGGTGGGAGCATAGTGAGAGTAAGCCCTCAGCCCTGCCCCAGCTCAGGTGGAGGTGGTGTGGGTGCCCTGCCTCGCCCCAGCCTGCACTCCTCTTCTGCCCATCAGCTCCACTAGCTTGGAATGTCTCTGATTGATTAGCTCTGGGGTGGCCCTGATGGAGCTCTTGGGAGTTATGGGAACCCTTGGTTATGGGAAAGGTCCTTAGAGCAGTAACAGGAAGCTGTGGCATAGGTTGAGGGGGGGCCATGCGCCCCAGATGTGGCAGGGAGAGAAGCAAGATCATTTTTCCTAGCTCTGCCCTCCCCTGTCCTTCCTCTTTCCTTGGGTCCCTCAGAGAGGGCAGCCAGGGGGTCTCGTGGGTTTCTAGATGTTAGAACTGAAAGGATTCACCAAGATTCCCATCCTAAACCCAAGAAACAGGTGGCCCAGCGTAGCCAGTAACTTGTCCATGGTCCTACGGCCAGGGGGAAACTGGGCAGGGCCTAGAAGTGGGCCCCTGGCTACCTCGTGTTGTCTTCTCAAATCTGTTACCCTCAAAGGACTTTCCCATGATGGCTTTATGTGAGACTGAAGAACTCTCATCCCCACTGGGGTCTGCTGGGCGGGGATGTTGGTGCTGGCATCTGAGGCACCATGGGAGAGCCACCATGGCCCTGCGTTCGCCCTTTGACTAGTGTCTGACGCAGCCTTGGATTCAGCGGCCAGAATTGCTCCTCGTGGCTGTGCCTCTGTCTGGGGCTCTCTGGAACTTGGAGGGGCCCTGTAGGGTCTGAGGTGCCCTCCTGGGCCTCTCTGCGGCCTGCCCGTGTTTGTATCTGGTGGGAACTGCCACCCTTCCCTCTGCCCCACTGGTCCCGAGAGTGGAGGGTCTGGCAGGCAGGCCTGTCTTGGACACTCACCCAAAGCCTTTGTTTCTGGAGCCTGGGGTGGTGGGTGAGGCACCCCACGGGATGCGCCTGCGACGTGTGAGCTAGGCACTGCTTTGGGCACATGCCAGCTGCTTCGAGCCACCGGCTTCCGCTTTTCCTCTCCACCCCTCTGCCTGCCGAGTCCTCCTCACATGTCCCCTCTCAGGTTGTCTTTCTTGATTCTGTCCCTGTCAAACTGTGCTCTGCCTGCTTTGGGCTCCTGCTTTGCCCCATCATCATCTGAACCCCATCATCTGCGCTCTCTTCCCGCCTGGACCAGTGTCCCTGGAAGGCTGGGCAGAACGGCCCCCTTCTGTGTCACCCTGCAGAACCGAGTACTCAGGGCCTGGCACAGGTGTGCTGCTGTCTTCTCAGCAGCTGGGCGCCCAGTTCCCTGGCCCCTGCTGAACACCCTCCGGGTGCAGAGGATGGGGAAAGGGCAGCGCGAAGACACTTTTGTGTTGAAGATGTGGGAAGATTGGTCAGGAGGCTTTGGTTTGGCTGCGACACCCGGATCAGGGCATATAGTGGGGATGGTCAAGACTGGCGATGATCAGGGCTTTGCCTGGCCGTGGCCCGTTCCCCCATTCCTGACATCCCCTTGGGTTGCTCTGCGCTCAGAATGCCAGACGGCAGGCCCCCTCAGATCAGTGGATGCTCACCTTTCCTTGGACTGGGGAGTACTAGTGACACTCATCCTTGTCTCCGCCAGCCACTTTCACCTCTTATGCTTAACACTACCAGTCCCATCTCTGGACATTTAGAAATGAGCTTGGAGGGGCTACCAAAAGATCTCTCACTTTGTTCCCGAAGCAACTTTAGCAGCCAGCAGCCACCTCTGTCTCCTTCCTCGTCCTCTCTGCTGTGGGGATGGGTGCTATGCCCAGCACACAAGCCAGAGTGTGGCATCGAGTGGCCCAGCTGGTGCCTGTGTTCATTTATTCGGCGTAGGCTTGCTGCGTGTCACCTGTCCTGGGCGCTGTGGCTGGCAAGCTGAATGACCAGGGTATGAGTCCCCTGCTCCTAATACTGCTCGGGAAGACAGGAGGCATCTAAGGGAGAAGATTGTCTCACCAAGAGGACTGAGGAGATGAGGTCCTGGGAGGAAAGGATGATTTTTCAACTGAGAGTGGTGGAAAACCTTCTTTCAAGCCTGAAAGGGTTGGATCGTTTGACTGTGGAGACTGGAATTGGGTTGGAGTGTGTGAGGGCCTCCCAGGCGGAGGGGCCGGGGACAGCGATGCCTGGAGTCCGCGCGGCATAGGGAGGGTGTGTCCGTAGGGGTTCTCTGCCTGTCCTGTAGCTTGAGCGTCACCGAAACACAGCCACGGCTTTGGTCTGCGTATCTTCTGTGCCGCAGGGAGAGTGGCGTATGGTGCTTGCGGCAGAGACTCGCGTCCTGCAAAGCCTAAAACGGTTGTCTCTGGAGCATTACAGAAAACCAGGAGGAGTTGCCGGCCGTCGGTTTGGGAGGGGCACACAGCGCTTGAATGGGAAGGAGATGGGGTATGCATGTGATGTGCAGGCCTGAGTGCTGAGCAGCGAGACCCAGGAGGTGCTGGACAAGGCGGTGCTGAGTCTGGTCAGAGCTGCAGCTGCAGAGGGTTAATCGGACAGAGGTGGAGATTTGTTGGCGGGGGAGAGATTGGAGTTAGCAGGACATCTTAGGAGACCTTGTCACCACCTGGGGGTGAGAAATAGGGTGCGGGCAGGGCACGGGGGAGGAGGAGGAGCGGAGTCACAGGGCTGGGGATGGGTACTGGGAATTGGGGTTGGGCCCAGGAACAGATGCAGGGAACATGGGGGGAGCCAGGCAGCCTTCCGTGTAGCTGGACCTCTGGACTTACACACTGGCTTCTGTGCCAGCCAGCAGGGCTGTGGGACTGCCAGCCTGGTCTTTGGGGGTGCAGTGTAGGGACAGAAGTTGGCAGCAAATGAGAGGAAGACAGTACCTTCCAGCTTCCTGAGCAAAAGGGCCTCTGTGGGAGAAAGTTCTAGAAGGCCAAAGCTCTCCTTGCTGCTGTCCTCCCTCCTATCTATGCCCCTGCACTGGCCACATGATACAGCCCGTCGGGCCAGCTCTTCCCACGAGGTCCCTAGGCCGGCTGCTGTGTTACGGGGGTTGCCCTGTGTCCTGCCATCCTAGCAATCCGGGCCTGAGCCCTGTGGGGCGCCATCACCCACAGACCCTGAGCCTACCTCAGGGGGCTGAGAGCCTCAGAGCAGAGGCTAGACAGGGCCTGGAGTAACCTGTGGGCAACAGAGTCAGGGAGAGTCCCCCCAGGGGACAGCACAGCTTGAGGCCTCCTCTCCGCCCTGGGTTTCCCTGGCCTGCAGGTGATTGTGTGGAGGCTTAGTTCTCTGTAAGGTGTGAGCCCCATTTCTCTGGAAGTTGCGAGTCTCTCAAGGGCAGGGCTGAGGCTCATTTAGGGGAGATGGTCCCCCAGTTAGTGAGGGAAGGAGGCAGTGGTCTGAGCCCCCGTTGTTTGCATCAGGTGGTGGAATTTCTTTCTCTGCGCCTCTCCACACCTGTGCCACTTCCAGAAACGTCTGCCTCTGGTCAGCCGCCCCCACCATGAAGGCCTCAGGTTTGCTGTCAGGCGAGGTTACTGAGGCCTGCACTGTCCGCTCTGTGTTTTCTGGAAATCTTGTGGGGTGGAGACTTCTTGAGCCCTTTGCTTCTCAAGCTGTCATCTGCTGTGAGGAGGCTGCAGAAGGCTGGGGAGGGAGCAGGAAGCTGCCTGCCTGGGGCTCATCTCCTGGCCCCTTCTTGGCCTCTGTGATGCTTTGCTCCTGGGCTCTGCCTTGGGATGGAAAAGTAGGCTTGGCTCTGCTTCATGCTTCATGCAATGAGCGCTGAGCCCTTAGCTTTGTGGGGAGCACTGCTGTCATCAGGGTAGCTCGTTATGTCTCTCTTTAATAGATGGGGAAACTGAGACTCAGTACACTTGCCCTGCATCATTAGAAGACCCAGACTTGGACCCAGAGCCCTGGCCTCTCAAGCCCTCTGCCGCTCATTCTGTTTTCAAGTGACCTCAGATGAAGGGCCTGTCCTGTGGACACCAAGTGTTAGAATCCTGCAGTGTAGACCGTGAAAGGCTACAGTGGGTCTGTGTGGACAAAAACTCATACACTACCTTAGCAGCACCTGAAGGAAGGGTTCAGAGCAGCACTAGAGCCCAGTGTATACCCAGCACCCTGTACTGTGGCTGGTCAGTCCTGACCCAAACGTCCCTAGATTCAGAAGGTCTCTCTCTCCCCTCTCAGTTTCCCTGTGTAAGCTCTGCCAGCACCCCTGCCCCTCTCCCTTCTTGGGAGGAACCTGTTGGGTCCTGCTCACTCCGGAGCAGAATGTAGGCCTAGGCCAGGTGCTCCGGGGCCATCGACCTTCAGATCTTATCTCCGCACACCTGGTGGAGCTGGTGAAGGACATGCCCTGCTTGGGGCTTGGGCTGAGCTTGGGGTAGCACCCTGCTGAACTGCCAGTGTCTAACCTAGGACCTGCCTGAGAGCTGGCATCCACTGTCACAGAATGTTGTGCCGGCCCCATTTTAGAGGACAGCTAATCTTGTTGTTTTGTCAAACTTTAGTTTTTTTAAGCAGTACACTTTAAAAAAAAATTGTGTGTAAGTTCCCTGCATGGAACAAATGAAAGCAGACCAGCTTTGGTTGAAATGGGGATAGGATCTTGAGTCCTGGGGGGCTGTCTGCTGTGATTCTCCATGGGCTCTGTATTTAGCAAGCAGCACGGGGAGTGAGAACACAGAGACCTCCCCACCGAAAGGGTCAGAACAGTACTGCCACAATGAGACAGTTACACCAGGAAGTGATGCCAGATGTAAGTAGCTGCTGGGTAGTGCATGTCACAGGTGGGACCGAGGTGACTGCATGAGGATTGGTGAGGGGGCAGGAGAGGGCAGATGGGAGATGGTGATAATGGCCTCTGAGGTGGGATGTCATGTTCTAGTCCCTACGGTGGCCTCTCATGCTTCTGGTTAGAGTGGCACTATAGTCCCAGGATCTAGTCCTTGGGGCTGGAAGCATGACCTTGTGCAGAGGGACACAGTTGGTGGGTTGGCTGGGCTGTAACTTGGCACTTGGAGACATGAGTGTTGTAGTCTTGAACAGGATCCTCCTGGGCAGGATCTGGTTCCATTCCTGTTGCACTGATCGTCACTATGGTCCTATCTCCACCATTGGCAATGACTCTTGGCCAAGGTCTCTGCATGACAGCTGGGACCTTGTTTAGCTGACCAGATGTCTTGGGTGGTTGATTGCCTCTAATGTCCAAGGCATTATTGATATGTCTGGCCAAGAACAATGATTTAGGCATAATTTCTTGGGCTTCTGAGTTGCTTTTGGTGACCAGAGCTTCCCCACAAGTACCATGGGAACCAAGCTATTTGAAGCCAGGTTAGAAGCTCTGTGTCCCCAGCTGGTTCCCATGGATCCTCATCAGGGTGGTACTAACAGAGGATTGCTTTTCATGCACAGCCTCCCTGTATTTGTGCCAGGGTAGAGAATTCTGGAGCCATCATCACACTAGCCTGTATTTCCCATTCCTCATCTCTCCAAAGAAGTCCCAGGTGCTGCACATCTGTTTGGGGTGGGAATGACCTGGCACATATGCCCAATACCTACCTAACATGCACCAGTGCAGACATTGCTAATCGATCACAGCTCTCTTTCCCCTTGAGTCCAGATTCAGGCTTGCAATCTTTTCACATAAAGCTCTAGCTCCAAAAGCAAATAACAGGAGCTGGCACCCAGATGCCATTTCTGATCTGTGGCATCCATTCGTGTATTCATTCATGCATGCATCTAGTAAAACATTGAGTTTCTGTTATAAACTGAATACTACTCCATGCAAGGAAAAGAAACCTGGTCCCTCCCTTTGAGGAGCTCTGAGTGTGTAGACAGACATGGAAGTGGCTAATTCCTAAACAGTGTTGTGGACTGCAGAGTAAGGCTTAGAACTGTATTTTCAGGAGTCTAGAGAAGCCAGAGTCTAACTGCTGAGGATTTCGGAAGGTGCAGGGCATTTTGTGCTGGGCGGGACCAAGCCAGTACTCTTTCAGGTTTTGTACTCTTTGTCATGATGCCAGCAGTGAATGGCAGGGCCTTATTTGAGTCACTGGACAAGGCCTGGTCCAGAAAAGCCTGGAGACCTGGCCTTACACCTGTCTTCTCTCCCACAGGAGCAGGGGCTAAAGGCCAATGACTCCAAAGAGTTAAGCATGTGTTTCACAGAGGTGAGTAGGGGCAGAATGGGGGGTGGGTGCAGGAGACTGGCTCAGAGCTGGCTATTTCCTAGGTGAGCCTTGCTCTCAAAACCCCTGAATCTCATTGTGCAGGCCGGGCCAACTGAGCTTCTGGTCCCACCTGGACCTGAGTGGACATCACTCTGCTGGGGTGGCTGGGGGAGTACAAAGGGTACAGTTAGAATCTGTGACTGCCTCCCCCGAGGAGTGGCTGTTTTGTGCAGAGGCCTTCTCACACATTTTCCTTACTCTTTCAAACCTGCTCAGGGCTGGGTCAGTGATATTTTACAATGTGCTGCCCACCTCTTGCACCCAAGGGCTCAGAGCCCAGAAGGGGCCATCTATCCCTGTCCTTCTGTCCTGCCCAGCCCTGTGGAAGCCCAGCTCCACCTCTGAGTGCTGGAAAGGTTGCCCCAGGTGGCCTGAGAGGTGGGGCTGGAGGTGGGGTGGTTCCTGATCCAGCCTGGCTCATGGTTTCATTGTTGATGGTATTGTTCTCTTTTTGTGTTTCTGCTTCCACTATGGACTCAGCTCACCACAAATATCATCCCAGGGAGCAAAAAGGTGATCAAACCTAACTCAGGCCTCAGCAGAGCTCGACCGACGGCTGCCTTCACCATGCTCCCCCTTCTGATGCTGAAACTGGCCTTGTAGGCGCTGGGAACCACGTCGAGAGATTTCTATGAGCTACAGAACTCCCGCCTGAGAAAATGGAAAGACACCCAGACACACACACACACACACACACACACACACACACACACACACAGTCTTTCTCACACCTTGCAAAAAAATTTTTTTCCCTACCTTGTCTCCGAACCTGTCTCCTCCCAGGTTTCTGCTCTGGAGAAGTTTTTCTAAACCAAACAAACAAGCCGGCGGGCAACCTGAGAGCCAGCCCAGAGGTTCCCTATCAAGGGGCACCCAGCGCCGAGGAGGGCGCAGGCTCTAGAAATGTCCTTTACTGTCTCCGGCGTTTTTATCTCTGGACCCTTCTGAAGCGAGAGAGCAAGGCGAGACCCCTGGTGTGGAAGGGACTGCATTGTTCCTGATGCAGGCTGCAGACAGGACAGCTGCAGCTACTCTCTCCAGCTGCCCACTCTGAGGACCTGCAGAGTCTGGAAGTGGGCACTGGTCAGTGGACAAGCAGGGCTGGCCACGGGGTCCAGCTGGGCTAGTTGGCCCCTCCTCCTGGCTTCAAAGATGGAGATGATTTGGCCTCCCTGTCTTCCCTCTGGTGGCTAGGTGGGGCTGTTATCTGGTGTGGGAACCCCCATAGCTGCACTGGGTCCCCCGACTGTAGACTACAAGGGGGGCCTAGAGCGAGCTTGGGGTGTGTGTGTGTGGGGTA